>JAGDYQ010000067.1:3565984-3608484 GCA_021962125.1 Bulinus truncatus | reverse complement strand
GAGGGGGGGGAGTGAGAAAGAAGGGAGGGGAGGGGGAGGGGAGGGAAGGAGAGAGGGAGAGAGAGAGGATGGGAGAAATGGGAGGGAGAGATAAAGAGAGGGACAGGGAGGGAGAGAGAAGGAGATGGGAGAGGGAGGGAGGGAGGGAGGGAGAAAGGGAGGGAGGGAGGGAGAAAGGGAGGGAGGGAAAGGGAGAGAGAGGGGGAGGGAGGGAGAGAGAGGAAGGGAGAGAGAGGGGTAGGGAGAAAACAGAAGGTAAACAGAAAACCTTATTTTAAACCCGGGCAAAGCCGGGTACTTGCAACTAGTCATATAATATATTTTAAATCAAATATAATCGGGAATTTTTTTTTTATTTTCTCTAACGTCATTCTACATCACGCTATTAAAAATAACAGAAATCGGGATTATCCCAAACCGTACACATGAAGTGTGTATTGTTATAAATAGTTCCATAAAGATTAGAGCTGCCCATGGTCGCGGAGGAGTAGGGGGGGTGGGGAGGTTGAGGACGGTCGTTTCCCAGAAGACAACTCCATGGTGTCAGTTTGCCAAGTTATTTCTGAAACTCAGATGTTTTCATTTGTGTCCAAAATAACTGAGTACCTATGTATCCGTCTTCCTGGCTGGCTGTGTAGTCGTGACAACCAATCATTTGTCGGCCAGTGTCGTCTGCTATTGTCACGTAGTAGGTGAATATTTCTCTATCAGATAGGCAACGTTGAACAATTAAGCTTAAATTATCGGCTTTTAGGTTGGACAAAAACTAACTTAGTTGTTTTTTTAATGAATTTGATCTCCATAAAAACACGTCAAAACATCTCTCTTAGACTTAGACAGCTGACAACTGCTTGGCTCATATATTTGTGTTATGAGCACCGAAGAAATACCATTAGACCATTCTTTCCATCAAACATCCCTAAATTGTGTGTCCCCAGTTAATTTTTTTTTTAAAAAGAATCAATAAACTTTGAAACTTACAACAGCAAATTTTTGTTCTTCTCTAAGTCTCTCCATTATCTAAAATCTTTAAGTAAACATTTCGTTTATATAATTCGATGTTTAATTGTTTTTAGTACCAGTCTTTTTCGATACGTTCCTAAAAAAATAAAAGTTAAACATAGACGAATATATTCTCATACAGTAAACATTGACCTATGTCCAATCGTAGACAGACATATTCTCATACAGTAAACATTGACCTATGTCCAATCGTAGACAGACAAATTCTCATACAGTAAACATTGACCTATGTCCAATCGTAGACAGACCAGTTCTCATACAGTAAACATTGACCTGTGTCCAATCGTAGACAGACATATTCTCATAAAGAAAACATTGACCTATGTCCAATCGTAGACAGACAAATTCTCATCCCATTATTTCTTCCATCCTATTCCTGACATTTCCTGGTCATCTACCGATACTCTTTAAACGTAGTTTGACACCAAACTGTGTATCGGTTATCCATGAATCACTGACATATACAATATTCAGTTCAATATGCAATATACGGCCAGTGTCCTTGGCTACGAGACTCGACTTTCTCTGTGACCATTTCATTAAAAGTCTAAAACTTTTTAATCTCCCTTCTTGTCTCCTGACGTTAGTCTGTAGACTCGACACATCTTGGCTTAATTTTGAGTAACGATTTGAGTAGTCACTCAAGGGGATTAACTAACAGTCTGGGAATTCCAACTTAAGCCCATCAAGGAAATAGAATCAAATGCCAAAGCGAATGCCTGACTGGCTAAAAATAGTTAACGGATATTTTTATCTGAGTTTGTTTTTTAAATGTTATTTCGTTTAGTTTGAAAATGTCAAAAATTGAAGAGTTATACAAGAGAAGAGAAATACAAAGATTTGGGGTAAGGGGGGAAGGAGGAGAGAATCTGTAAAAGTAAATTTCGGTGTGAATAAAATGAATACCTTATTTGGAGGAGCTCATGAAGTGATGACGCAATTAGGTTAGCACCCCCCCCCCCACACACACACACAGAGCAGGTTGCCTGATGACGCGTTTTGGTTTCACGCGAGGTAGTAGATGTAATTGTTTAGGTGTGTACACCATTTTTTGCCGAATCTTTATGCTGAAGCATGACCAGAATGCTGTGGATTAAGGGTTCGAATCCCGACGAGTCCCAGTGACCTACATGTGTCTCACAGTGGTGCCCATGCTGTTGCACTGTTTGCTGTGAGGTAGATGAAAGAAGAGTTCTACGATAGCCTAACCGTCCCGTTTGAGATTTATAGGATCTAAGATATAAACAGCTTATTCTTTCAGGGACGTGTAAAAAAATATAAATAAGTAAATAATACTGAGTCACTGACTGTAATAGTGATACATAATGATAGTGACTAGGCGAAAGTGAGATAGTGAATGTGTTAGTCAATGAAAGTGAGCTAGTCTGTTAGTCAAATATCAAAGTTGGTGACTGAAAGAGTGAAAAATGGTTCTTTATTCGACCTATTGACTAAATTAATTTTAACGTATAAAAGGTAACAGGTGAGGTAGAAGTAACATACAGGTAACAGGTGAGGTGGAAGTAACATACAGGTAACAGGTGAGTTAGAAGTAACATTACAGGGCTGGTTCATACAGGTAGCAGGTGAGGTAGAAGTAACATACATGTAACAGGTGAGGTAGAAGTAACATACAGGTAACAGGAGAGGTAGAAGAAACATACCGGTAACAGGTGAGGTAGAAGTAACATAAGGTAACAGGGAAGTTAGAAGTAACATTACAGAGCTGGTTCATACAGGTAGCAGGTGAGTTAGAATTAACATACAGGTAACAGGTGAGTTAAAAGTAACATACAGGTAACAGGTGAGTTAGAAGTAACATACAGGTAACAGGTGAGTTAGAAGTAACATACAGGTATCAGGTGAGTTAGAAGTAACATACAGGTAACAGGTGAGTTAAAAGTAACATACAGGTAACAGGTGAGTTAGAAGTAACATACAGGTAACAGGTGAGTTAGAAGTAACATAGGGTAACAGTGAGTTAGAAGTAACATAACAGGGCTGGTTTATTACCCGACTTTATCGATGGTATAACAGAAGAATAAAATGTGATTTTTCAAACTGGTATAAACAGAACAAAGTTGTTTGAAAATGGACAGACATTCTTTCTTTTATTCTGTTATTCAATACAAGACATTGTGTCATCACTAATACATTGTCGTTACCTACGGCTTATCTCCGGAGCTAGTCGTTATTTACTTGGCATCACCATGGAGACGAACACAAGCTTTAAAGTGTGGCAAGTATAAAAGATGGGAGCAATAAACAAGGGTCTTGTGCTATGTTAATGTACAGCCGCTAGTTTAGTATCGATACTAGCCACGGAGTAGGCGTATCTAATGAAACAGAGATTCATTGCACGGTGGTTCTCATATTGCGGGTAGCGACCCATCAGTGAGTCGCTAGCAGCCCCGTAGCCAAGGGGGGCACTGGGGGGCCGTGCCCCCCCCCCCCCCCGCTAGGTGTGGAGTGCCCCTCCCCCCTCCCCGCTTAAAAAGGAAAAAGAGGAAAAAATAAAGAAAAAGTAACTAAAATGAGAAAAACTGCCCCCTTGCTGGGTATTGGTGCCCCCCCCTGCTTACTTTGACCTGGCTACGGGCCTGGTCGCTAGCTAAGTTTGACGTGGGTCGCATCTTAATGTAGAGTGTAGTCTTTTAATTTGTTTGTTTTTTTTAGATTTTTCTATCTCTTTTATATTATTTCTTTCTCAAAATGTGGGTCGTGAGAAGCGAGAATGGTTTTTTTTTAGTGGGGTGTAAATCACAAAAGTTTAATGAACCACTGTTATAGCTCAATTTAATGAAATTGATATTTATAGCAACTTTAGAGAGAGAGAGAGAGAGAGAGAGAGAGAGAGAGAGAGAGAGAGAGAGAGAGAGAGAGAGAGAGAGAGAGAGTAAGACTATAAGAGCAATAAGCCAAGTGAAATATATATGCTGATAAAAGTCATTGTATTCATCATGGCATGTACTTGTAGGATACAAACGCTGATGGAAGTCAAGTACTTTGATAAATATAAAACATAAGTTGATGTAATTTATAACTCTTGATATGTCTAGGACAAACTTGATGTTACTGTGCTAGATTTTTTTTTAATTTATATGATAACTTTAGTATATACGAATGTAGCTGTAAGAGAAGTAAAACGTTAAAATACGAACGTCCAAAAACTCAACAACTTTAAAAAAAATTGTTGCCCCAAAATCCGAATTCGCTTTGGAATTCGAACATCGAGTGCGTTATCTCTATGATTACGTTTTCCTTGCACTCTGGTCGGCTGTATGAAACCTTAAAAAATCTTTCTTTCAGGTGAAAGTATTTTGAGTGATTTTAGAATATTTTTGTCTATTCTTATTGTTTACTATAATTGTAAATAGGCTCTGTCAAACGGCTATCAAAATATTTCATGAACACTGACGTAAGTACACAAATGCTTGAGTTGATTTTTCCTGTTGGAAGGATAAATAGAAGGATAAGTTTGAAACTATGGTACAAACAAAGGATAGGGTTACAATGTATGGTGTTACATAACTAAACTAAACTAGGTCCCAAGTTTTCTGTGTGTGAAGTCCATGATAGGGCGAAATGCTTATCTCTTAGATCCTGCAAACCACTAATGGAACGGTTTTATGATCCCCTTCTTTCATCCCCCACCATAGAGTGCACCAGGGGAGACATAGGCAGGTGACTGGACAGACTCGGAGTCGAACCAGTGACCCACATCCGGTTCGCTACCAAAGCGCCACCAAGCCTAACCCTAGGTCTGTAACATTCTGTAGTTTGATAATATTTTATTCTATGCTACAAAAGATCACAGTTTCTGTCACATGTTTAATCAGATATTTTGTATCTGGAATAGGCTTCAAGATCTGATGGCGCATGCCTACACAAGTTCCCAAGTTCTGTGGCATGTTCTAGTTCAATATACAAAGTTATGTGCCTAGGATAAGATATAAGTTCTGATGATACATGCCTACATAAGTTCTGATGATACATGCCTACATAAGTTCTGATCTTACATGCCTACATAAGTTCGGGCACATGCTACTTCCCTTTTTTTAAAAAAAAAAGTCACAATTGGAAATGGCTGATGGTAATTGATACAGGTCAGTGTCCTTGGCAGGCGCCCCACGATATCAGATCAAACAGGTCGGTGAATGGGGGGGGGGGCAGGAAAAGGGGAGGAAGGGATATCAGCCTGTCCAGCAGGTTGCCATGGTAACACACCAGCCACTGTTGCCACACAGTTTATCACAGTGTATACATGTGTATTGTCTGTGTGAATATGCGTTGACCTATATATTCGTATAACAATGACACACAGTGTGTGACTGTATATAGCGTATGGATTTTTTGTTGCTAAGGAAACAATTACAAAATACAGCCATATTATTTTTATAATGAGTTATAAATATATCAAGCTTTAAATAATAATCTATTATTTAATAGCGGTGTGGGTTCTGCGTTAAATCGAAAGTAAAGAATTAATACAACAGTATTCCAGTTTAAAATCATCAAACGTAAACAATAGTAATAAAAATCATGAAAAAAACGGATCTGTCCGAAACCAAAAATAACCTAGCCTATTGGTCAAACCTAGGGGAGATATAACTCTATACAAAGGTTTTTCAGGGTACAGCTAGTTTATAATAATATTGTTCACATAGACAACAACTTAGTGTCAGACGTGAGGGAAAATTGGATAGAAATAGAGAACTGTTTCCCCGACCTGCAACTCGTTTGAGAGCAAGCCTTTTAGGTTATGACATATATGTTCAATTCATATTAGTCCATGTCAACTCACGCCCCCCTTCCCCATATTTGATTTGATCCGGTCAGCAGGTGTAATTTACGAACTCAATGTGGCCCGCCTGTCTAGAAAAAAGGTCGTCAAAAAATTTGCCCCCTCCCACCCCTCCTTGGACTATAAATACTAAAAGCGATTAGACAATCTATCACCGTTATGTTTTATTAAATTTAGCTAGATGGCAGTTATTAGATATCATTCTTAGGACGTCCACTCAAATAGCATAAATGTTTAAAAACACGTACGAATTGAGGAAATCCTTAAACAAAACCTTTTTGGATTAGAAATACAAACATGTCAAAATTTATCTTTAACTCAAACTTGTCTACGTCCTGCTAGAGACATTGTCTGTCCCTTGCTCGTCTACGTCCTGCTAGAGACATTGTCTGCCTCAGGCTTGTATACGTCCTACGAGAGACGCTGTCTGCCTCAGGCTTGTCTACGTCCTGCTAGAGACACTGTCTGCCTCAGGCTTGTCTACGTCCTGCTAGAGACACTGTCTGCCTCAGGCTAGTCTACGTCCTGCTAGAGACACTGTCTGCCTCAGGCTTGTCTACGTCCTGCTAGAGACACTGTCTGCCTCAGGCTTGTCTACGTCCTGCTAGAGACACTGTCTGCCTTAAGCTTGTCTACGTCCTGCTAGAGACACTGTCTGCCTTAAGCTTGTCTACGTCCTGCTAGTGACACTGTCTGCCTCAAGCTTGTCTACGTCCTGCTAGAGACACTGTCTGCCTTAAACTTGTCTACGTCCTGCTAGAGACACTGTCTGCCTTAAGCTTGTCTACGTCCTGCTAGTGACATTGTCTGCCTCAAGCTTGTCTACGTCCTGCTAGAGACACTGTCTGCCTCAAGCTTGTCTACGTCCTGCTAGTGACACTGTCTGCCTCAAGCTTGTCTACGTCCTGCTAGAGACACTGTCTGCCTCAAGCTTGTCTACGTCCTGCTAGTGACACTGTCTGCCTCAAGCTTGTCTACGTCCTGCTAGAGACACTGTCTGCCTCAAGCTTGTCTACGTCCTGCTAGTGACATTATCAGCCTCTACTAATCAATTCGGATCAAAATCTGCTCCCTTCTGAAACAAATAATAAACAAAAAAATCAAGAAATAATATTAGCCTCCATTCAGATATTTATGCCACGATTATTATTATTTTGATAAAGCTTAGATATCGATTTATTCAAAATAATAGAGTGAAGATATGCGTATTTTTCGTTTTTATTAATAATCGATTTCATCTTCACAAAAAATTATATGTACCGATAACTCGTGGATGACTAGTGAGGCCTGTATAATGATATCAGTGCAACATGACAGCAGACAGTTGTATAATGATATCAGTGCAACTTGAGAGCAGACAGTTGTATAATGATATCAGTGCAACTTGAGAGCAGACATATGTATAATGATATCAGTGCAACTTAAGAGACGACAGATTTATAATGATATCAGTGCAACTTGAGAACAGACATATGTATAATGATATCAGTGCAACTTGAGAACAGACATATGTATAATGATATTAGTGCAACTTGACAACAGACAGATGTATAATGATATCAGTGCAACTTGAGAATAGACATATGTTTAATGATATCAGTGCAACTTGAGAGCAGACATATGTATAATGATATCAGTGCAACTTGAGAATAGACATATATTTAATGATATTATTGCAACTTGACAACAGACAGATGTATAATGATATCAGTGCAACTTGACAACAGACAGATATATAATGATATCAGTGCAACTTGAGAATAGACATATGTTTAATGATATCAGTGCAACTTGAGAACAGACATATGTATAATGATATCAGTGCCACTTGAGAACAGACATATGTATAATGATATTAGTGCAACTTGACAACAGACAGATGTATAATGATATCAGTGCAACTTGAGAATAGACATATGTTTAATGATATCAGTGCAACTTGAGAGCATTTTAACGATATCAGTGAAACTTTAGAGCAGACAGGTGTATAATGATCAGTGCAACTTGAGAGCAGAAGTTGCGCACACGTGATACTAGCAATGGTACAGTCGACACGCAATAGACATACATCCACCATCCACACACATACTCACCTCCCAACGAGATATGAACTCACACATAAACATCAAACGTTACGACTAATTAGCCAATTTTTTGTAATTACAAAGTAAGTCTGTTTGTTTTTTATCTTCATTGTAATTTAACAAACACAGAACCAGAAATATTGTCATAACCCCCTTAAACCTGGTCGAAATATAACTCGTTCGTGTTCCAAATATTATTTTTAGAAAAGTACTTACATCTTAGGATGATATTTAAGTGTCATAAGTAAAAGAACGTTTCTGGCACCCCTATTGCCTCGGATTTGATCACAATAAGTTCTGGGAGGATGGGGGGGGGGGTGAGGGGGCGGAGTTATTACATATTTTAATATTTTTTATTTCAATTACATCTGTGGAGGTTAAAAATATGCAATGACCTCGAGTTCAATCATAATGTCAAGGTAAAGGAATAATGCCTACTGAAAAAAAGGACAAACAATTTGTGGGACATGCACACACACACACACATACACATACACAAACACACACATACACACACACACACACATACACACACACACGCACGCACACATAAATAAAGAATTGTTGACTTGACTCAACAGTGTCAAATACGTGACAAGTGACAAGTCAAACCAGTCGTCTCACTCCACTGAACCTAATCGATGTCTAAGTCAGCCGGTCAAGACGAAAACTCTCACCGAAATCAATTGATGATTGAAAATGATGTACCTGTGATTGGGAGAGAGGTGGAATAAGGGGGGGGGGGTGGATGGCGCCGGGGCTGACATGAAGAAGTGTGTGTGTGTGGGGGGGGGATGTCAGCAACGCAAATGAGACCGACCCAAAGATGCTGTCGTCAGGGCCGGGTTTCGCGATACTGCAGCACAATGAATTGCTATATTACTTCGGTGCATTTTACACTCATCGGACGTCTAGTCCTATGGCGGGACCGTGGGTGGGGGTGGTGGGGGGATAATATACTCAGCTGTGGTAGTACACTGAAAATTCAGCATGTTGTTATGCTGACGGCTTAAACTGTTGATATGCTGATGTGTTGGTGTGATGATATGTTGATATTTTGATATATTGATATGACGAGGTGTTGGTGTGACGATATGTTGATATTTTAATATGTTGATATGACGAAGTGTTGGTGTGATGATATGTTGATATTTTGATATATTGATATGACGAAGTGTTGGTGTGATGATATGTTGATATTTTAATATGTTGATATGACGAAGTGTTGGTGTGATGATATGTTGATATTTTGATATATTGATATGACGAAGTGTTGGTGTGATGATATGTTGATATTTTAATATGTTGATATGACGAAGTGTTGGTGTGATGATATGTTGATATTTTGATATATTGATATGACGAAGTGTTGGTGTGACGATATGTTGATATACTGATATGTTGATTGGAGGGGCCTTGATGATGAAGGAACGGCCTTTGCCTTATTGTCCAGGACTAAGCTTAAATGCGAGGCCTAGAATACTGTAGTCTTTATATCGTTCGAAAAACGCTTACACGCGGCCTGATGTGGTTATCATAGCAGACTAATGGCCTTCTCTGAAGTAGTGGCGTAGTGAGAGGAGGGGCAAGGATGGGGCATCATGCTCCGGGCGCTACTCGCAAAGGGGTGCCCGATGGTATATTTTACTTATAATATTATATAGTTTTCGAATGGGAGGGAGGCGCTAAAAAGGAATTGTGCCCCGTGTGCAAGTTAAGCTCGCTACGCCACTGCTCTGAAGTTAGTGTTTGCCAGCCGTGAAACACCCCCCCCCCCTGTTTCATTGTCGTTATACTATTGCCTCTTGTTTGAGCCAGTGCTCAGCAGTGCTGCTGTTATGGATAAATAAAAAATGTTGTAAGATATCTTGATTTAATAAAAATTCCATCTAAATAATAGATTTAGTTATTGTTTCACTTCAGTTAGAATTGTTTTGGGCTATTTGCTTATTTTCATAAATCTTTTAATACATATGTTCATTTGTTTCTGGATAACTCTTTGGGAAAAATAGTTGGCAGTTCTGGTTCGAATTAGAACGATGTCATCTACTTCTATTTATAGTGGCTGTGTTTTTTTTTTAATGTAAATCACTGAGTCTAAAAGTGATAATAACCGCGAGGTAACAATGACAATCAAAATAAGAACAACCCAGTCGTGACATGTGAGCCACAGCTTCAAACATTACTGTGTAAAACTAAATCATACACATGTATTTAGTGTTTACATCAGCTAAACCACATACATGTATTTAGTGTTTACATCAGCTAAACCACATACATGTATTTAGTGTTTACATCAGCTAAACCACATACATGTATTTGATGTTTACATAAGCTAAACCACATACATGTATTTGATGTTTACATAAGCTAAATCAGGTACATGTATTTGACGTTGATGTATATAGTGATTAGGTGTTGTTATTTAACGTGCTTTGCTCTAATGAAGTGCAAGATGACCTTTGCACCATCGGTGGATAATTAAAGGACCAGTTGCTGTGATGATTACTTAATGCGATTACACAAGTGCGGCGGGGTGGGCGGTGGGGGGAGGGGAGTGGCGAATTGTTGATCGTACATATGTGGACGGTGAGTTGCCTGACCTTGGTAAGTGAACCTAATATGACTGGCAACTTTGTAGTCAACAATTACAGGAAGTGAACCCAAAACGACTAGCAACTTTGTAGTAAAAAAAAATACATACTGCGGGCCCTGATTGGAAGTGAAAATAAAACGAAACGGCCAGAAAAGGTCGGCAATATTTGATGGGTAGAACAAGTAGCCAACAGTACCATGAACAAATGAGACATATAGATAATTGGATGAATGTGTGTATGTTTAAGTGTGTGTGTGTGTGTGTGTGCGCGCGTGCGCTCGCGCAAGCATAGAGAATATGTGTACTTTACTTTTTTTTCAACTTAACGCTGTTTCGTTTAGCGCTGTTTCGGTTGAACGCTCTTTTATTTGAATTGTGAGATTCCCCGAAATTCCACGCGAAGCGTTAGGCTATCCGATATCCGAAACAGTTTATCTGTGTTTCTTCTTTCATGCCGTGTTATTCGAACGTATTTTTATCGTTTCAAACATTTGTTGACGTTATTGTAAGTACTGTATAAATTTATGTAATATAACGATTGTTATAGAAACAATCTATAAAAGAGTTTTGGAAAAAATACAATATCATGAATGCTGTAGAAAACATAAACCTTTCTTGGAATGAGGTAACAGAAACATGTTTGAAAGGGGTTTGGAAGAACATTTGGCCAGATCTAAGCAAGAGCGGTGACACTGGACGTCATGTCGATGTGAATGAAATAGTGGAAGAAATAGTGGAATTAGCGAAACAAACCGTTAAGAATGAGGTAAATGTGGAAGATGTCGAAGAAATAGTGCAAGAAACAGCAACAATTCAGCAAGTCTTTCTAATGATGAGCTCAAGGAATCAGCGGACCAAGAAGAACACACAAATATTGAAAGTAGTGATTCCGAAGAAGAGCAAAAATAACTCTCAACAGCGTTTCTAAAACCAGTTTGACCACTATAACAGATATTATGGACCAATTTATTGAAAATGACCCAAATTTTGACAGAAGTTCAAAGGCAAGACGGGGGTGTTATGGATGCCTTATCCACTTTACCAACAACTTGTTACAGAGCGCAAAAGGAAAACTCAAATTACATTAGAAGATACCTTCTTGATAAAAATGCAGAAAATTGGAAATACAGAAGAGACTGAATGATCTGAAATTTAAACATACTGACTTAGAATTTTATTTATTTTTATGTAAATTCGTTTATTGTGTTTCTATATTTGTAAGAATTTTTTTATTGTTATTACTAAATTTAATGGTAAAATACCTGACCAATTTTAAACTTTCATCTTCCCCTAACCCCATTATTTACATGATGAGATAACCTCGTTTAACGCTGTTTCATATTAAGCTCTACTTTGATGGAACGTATAGGCTACCCCGCGTATGTATACTGTATGTTTATAAATAGATATATAGATAGGTAGAAAGATAAACAAACAAACAGACAGACAAGACCGATAGATAGATAGATAGATAGATAGATAGATAGATAGATAGATAGATAGATAGATAGATAGATAGATAGATAGATAGATAGATAGATAGATAGATAGATAGATAGATAGATAGATAGATAGATAGATAGATAGATAGATAGATAGATAGATAGATAGATAGATATAGACTGCAACACAGTCAGTACCTGGTGAAGATTATGAAATGAGTTCCAAATGGTAAAATATTGTACAAACATCCATAAAGAAAAGACTTCTATTAGCAGGCTGGTGGTAAAACCAAATCGCAACAGTCTAATCGCTCTCTCTCTCTCTCTCTCTCTCTCTCTTCTCTCTCTCTCTCTCACACACACACACACTCTCTCTCTCTCCTCTCTCTCTCTCTCTCTCCCTCTCTCTCTCTCTCTCTCTCTCTCTCTCTCTCACACACACGCACACACTCTCTCTCTCCCCTCTCTCTCTCTCTCTCTCTCCTTTTCACTATCTAGTCTACTGTCTCTCTCCCTCTCTCTCTTTCTCTCTCTCTCCCTCTCTCTCTTTCTCTCTCTCTCTCTCTCTCTCTCTCTCCTTTTCACTATCTAGTCTACTCTCTCTCTCCTTCCCTCTCTTTCTCTCTCTCTCCCTCTCTCTCTTTCTCTCTCTCTCTCTCTCTCTCTCTCTCTCTCTCTCTTTGTATTAGTCTGTTTGTCGAACTCTCCGCCCCACATATTCATTCATACATTTAACAACATATAAACAAGGGGTGGCAATAGCGGGGCTAGCTCTAGTCTGATTATCTCCCCTTTGAGAATTCGAACAACTCTCGGCTATCACGTGATGAACGCCAACTTGTCTACTGCCTGTCTGGACACATTTTTTAATTGGCCAGATTTTAGACATAGACTTTTTTCTCTATGATTGAATATGTATGTTAACTTTAGGGATCATGTACAGGGCCGTTGTAAGAATAGGGCGGGGTGGGCTAACCAAACACTTATCAGGGGCCCCGAACTTCGGGGTAGGAGGGGCCACGTCGCTTTCTAAAAGAATCTTGTTTATTGTACATTACTGCTCAGCAGTGCTCGATTTACCGCCGGGGATGCCGGGAATATCCCCGGCACTGCGGACTGTCATCCCCGGCTCTGCTTTAGCTAATTTCATCCCTGCCGGGGACGACATTTATCCCCGGTTCTGTAGAAAATTTTTTTCATCCTCAGGCACTGATTTTTTCTTAAGGTTAGCCTAAATTAGTGGATTGATTTTATAGTATTACTACAAATATTAGATGAAAAACACAAACAAAATCAGCTGATTTGAACAACGCAACACTATTTCTGCTAAAAACTCTGGAAGTAACACTCGTGCGGTTGTTTACAGATAGCACGCCGAGCAGGCTTGCAAGAAGCTAAAATTAGCTAAAATCATTATCCTTTATTTAAAAACCCGTTTTTGCACCAATTAAATTGCTCGTAAACAGTGTAATATAAGTTTTCAAGACTGGTTTACAGCTATAAGCATAGATATCTATGGCGGCTATAAGATACTTAAGATGTTATAAAATTAAACCAAACAGTGTAGTCTAAACTGATTTCTCTCTTGATGCTGCTGATATTAATACGCTGACACAAGGCGTATATAGTAATTGGTCCTCGGTAAGGCCAGTATATAGGCCAGGGGATTGTTGGGTGTGGAGGGCGTATATAAGTTTTTCCCGGCCTACTAGAACCCAGCCCAGTAGCGTGAAAATTCTACAGGAGGGACCAGGCATTCTAAAGCAGGGGCCAGGCAATAGCAGGGGGGGCAGGTAATACATTTTAGTAAGTACAATAAATAAGCAGGGGGGGGGGAAAGCAGACAAAATGCAGAGAGGGCCCGGCCCCCTGCCCCCCCTCCGCACGTTACGGGCCTGCTAGAACCGCGCCTGCTCTGACAGTCATTCATTGCGATTCATACTGTATCGTTTTCATTTTTAGGCCTCGGGAACTCCAATATTTTTTCAACAAGTTTATACACAAATCTGACAAAAATAGTTGAAGAGAGTGGCTGCATTATTGTCTATGTACCAAGTGATGGTAACTGTTTTTTTACGCCATAATTTACCAACTTCAACAATCCAGTTATGTAAATCCAATATCTACATATAATGCTCGGCAGTTGCGACAAGATGCCGTGACTTTTTTAGAAAACCATCCAAATTGCATTGAAGAATCGTTTCTAATTCGGGCAGATTATAAAGATTTTACAGTATATTTAGAACGCCAAAGATTAAATGGACAGTTAAAGATTTAGGTTTGCACTGCAAAGAACGAGTGCGAATAGAGAAAACATTTGTTGAAGGACTTTCTATACTTGAAAATGGGAAACTTGCACTGAGAATTGTCATCCCCGGCTCTGCTTTAGATTTTGTTATCCCCGCCGGGGATGACATTTATCCCCGGCTCTGCAGAAATTTTTTTTCACCCCCGGCACTGGTTTTTTCTTAAATCGAACACTGCTGCTCAGTGCCGTAGCGAGCTTAACTCGCGCCCGGGGCATAATACCTTTTTAATACCTTTTCAGCGCCCCCGCACCATTCGAAAACCATACAATATTATATGTAAAATATACCATTTGGCGCCCCTTTGTGAGTAGCGCCCGGGGCAAGATGCCCCCTCCCTTACCCCCCTCGCTACGCCTCTGTTACTGCTACTAGAATGTAAAATTATCAGAAGAAATTCATGCAAAGTTTTATACTGATTTAGGCGTACCTCTTTGTGACTTTCGTCACTCTTACAACAGGTAATACTTCAGTTACTTCCCTTTAATCTTACCGTACTTGTCAAGAGATTTGGTAGGGGACGAATTAGGGCGATGAGAGCAGCATTTTTAGTTATTATAATGAAACTAGCTGTACCCTGGCAAAACCTTTGCATAGAGTTATACCCCCCTTAGGCTTGATCGATGGGCTAGGTTATTAGAGCATTTTCGAAAAAAAAATGCTCTATTGTCCCCGTTTTGTCTGTCTGTCCGTCATCACCCTAGATCTCAACAACCATAATTCCTAGACCCATGATGTATATATCATTTTGTAGGTCTTGGCCTGCCATGTGTACATCAAAAGTCTATTTTGCGATCTGACCTCTGAGGGTAGAATACTATATAAGCTATATTAACAAAGGGGGCGTACAAAGGGGCCTATCTCATTATTTATTTTTGTAACAGTTATTAAACATGACTTCCCTATCTATTTATCAAAACCCATACCACCAAAATGCTCTAAAACGTCCTGTGTCCAAAAGGTACAGGCTTAAATGGCTTGTTTTTTTTTTTTTGTTTCGGGCAGATCCGATTTTTTTCATGATTGTATTTTAAACTGGAATACTGTTGTATTAATTCTTTACTTTCGATTTAACGCGGAACCCAAATCGCTTATATATATATATATATATATATATATATATATATATATATATATATATGGTCAAAGTACGTAGATTATAAATGGTTTCTATTAGGTCTGTGAAACGATGAGATGCATATTTCTGTATTCTAATTGCCACTATTGGTGCAATGCATTTCTATTCTCCCCAAAACAGTCAAGAGCAGTGCCGAACCTAGGGATTTGGAGGCCCCGGGGTGGTGGCTTGGCCTCTTTGTGGGAGGGAGGGGGGCTGCACTTTGACATTCGACATCATGACATCAGATAATGTACTTAATAATTTAATGTAAAAAAATTGGAGGCCCTTCTCTCAAGCCTCGGCCCGTAGGCACTTTCGAATTCGGACTCCCCCCTCCCCATTCCCCTCCATATATGTGCGCCTCTGGCCAAGAGTGCGATCAGTACCGTTATTACATTATAGGAACTATGCACCTACCCACCGTTGTGTTCAACTGTCCAGATTTTTTACACGTCGTTGGCATGGCACTGTCTCGTTGACGTCAGTTGTTCTGTTGTTTTGTTTTAATATTGCAGATGGAATGTGATTGGTTAATTAATTCCACGGTTAAAGCAGACAGACAATAGATCATTGATGAAGATTAGTATGGGGTAAGTTTAACTACGGTGCTTACATTTTTCTGCGGTCAACTTGGAACGGTGGAAAAGGAGGAGGTGGGACCGGGAGGGACCGGGGGAGCTTTAATGTAAACCACTTGCAAAAAAAGAAAATGTGGGCAGCTAATAAACTTTGAAGCCCCAACTGTAAAAAATCATATTTAGCCCAATACCCCTGAGAAGTGCTACGTTTGCCCATCATTGTGTCAGGTAAATAAATAAAAGTGCCCATAGGGGAACCGCTCTTTGAGCAATGGGGACACCAGGCAGCCTCCGAGTTGGGCTATTCACGATGACTATTCCTTTCTACCCACATCAAATTTCTTTCCGGAAGTACACTTGACATTGGTGGGGGGGGGGGGGGGTACTTTCAGGGTGGGCTAAAGGTGGACTTGAACCCGCACACTGTCCTATGCTCCTATTTTAACTTCGCTAGGACATATTAAAAAATAATGCCATGGTACTCAGGGCATGTGTAAAGGAGTGCGCTGGCTGTAATGAAAGTGGATAGTTCAGTGCACTATGCCACCCTACCAATTCAGCGGGTCTCAATTAAGGTGAAGTAAGGCACCAACAAAAGGCCTTACGTTTTCTATTTCACGATAATAATTGTGTAAATCCATTCTTCCTCTGAGGAAGAAGACCATGGATCGGGAAAAGTGGAGAAGAGTAGTATGGCAGGCCAGGGCCCTAAATGGGCTGTAGAGCCAAATGAAGTAGAAGATTCTTCCTCTGGGAGTTTTCTGTTTATTGGCTTTATTAACTAAAATGTATCACTATTGACTTTTTTTAGATATATTTTATTGACCAGTCTGTTATATTATAACAAGTGATGGGAACATGCAATGTTGGATCTTTATTGACCAGTCTGTTATATTATAACAAGTGATGGGAACATGAAATGTTGGATCTTTATTGACCAGTATGTTATATTATAACAAGTGATGGGAACATGAAATGTTGGATCTTTATTGACCAATCTGTTAAATATAACATAAACCTTTCTTGGAATGAGGTAACAGAAACATGTTTGAAAGGGGTTTGGAAGAACATTTGGCCAGATCTAAGCAAGAGCGGTGACACTGGACGTCATGTCGATGTGAATGAAATAGTGGAAGAAATAGTGGAATTAGCGAAACAAACCGTTAAGACCTAAATAACTAGTGATGGGAACATAAAATGTTGGATCTTTATTGAGATGTAGAGATCGGCACAGTAATTGGAAAACAAATTTCTGATTTTTTTTAATCCAACTCATTGGACTTCTACCCAACCTATTTTCGAGCATTCCGTAAAGTCTGTAACTTTACTGGAATTGGGAATCGAATCGGAATCGGTAGTTTAGAGAATAGCTGGTCATTGCATCGGAATCAGTAACTCTATTATTATCTATATTATAGGCAGATAGTATTGTAAACAATACTGTCTCCATATTTATTTCTGTCTCTCTCTGTCTCCCTCACCCTCTCTCTCTCTCTCTCTCTCTCTCTCTCTCTCTCTCTCTCACACACACACACACACACACACACACACACACACACACACACACACACACATACACACACATTCTGTATAACTTTTTTTTATTATTTCTCATGTTACACGATCATTACCGGTAACTATCTCGTAAGAAATGACTCCCCCCCCCTCCCCCCGAATCATCCTTCTAACGGACCACACGTTCATCAAAGGTCATTCACCCCTTCAAATAAAACACTTTTATATCGTCTGCATTGATTGTCTCCCCGTAATCAATCGTCTGCTGTCTGCAGCGTCAAATGTACGGCTGTTGCGCAACTGTAACGATGTTGGAAGTGGACGGACAATCCGTGCAAGACAGATTCAAGAGGTAAAGGGAATATATTGTTTTGTTGTCCGTGTTTGTTTGTTTTTTTTTTAATTTGACACCATGGACGCTTTAATTTAACAAAAAAATAATTAAATAAATCTTCTAATTTCCTTTCATCACCCTGTAAAATGTTATTTTAGTTATAAGTAAGTGTTGTATGTTTCTTGCTTTCATGAAACAAAGTAAAAAAAAAATAATTGAATTGGAGATGGGTGGGGAGGGGGGGCGTGGCGTTCAACCTTTTTACATTCCATGAGTGCAAAGCCGTCTCAACGAATTACTCCTCGCGAATACAAATAAATGTTTGATAGTATGGAACTAGCATCCACTCATTCCCCTAAATAAATGTTTGATAGTATGGAACTAGCATCCACTCATTCCCCTAAATAAATGTTTGATAGTATGGAACTAGCATCCTCTCATTCCCCTAAATAAATGTTTGATAGTATGGAACTAGCATCCTCTCATTCCCCTAAATAAATGTTTGTTAGTATGGAACTAGCATCCACTCATTCCCCTAAATAAATGTTTGATTGTATGGAACTAGCATCCACTCATTCCCTTAAACTAACTCGTTTGGGTCCACTCACACTCGTAATTCGCTAAGTTCTCTAAAATCTAAATGAAGTTGAGGAATTTCTTCAACTTATTTCGATTTTATGCGTAATTAAAATCCATATTTGATCTTGTCAGTACTCTTGAACTTCGTGGAATAAACATTATAATGACAGGAATATTAGTTGCATCATTTTTGTCTGGCGTGCATGGTAGTTCAAATAGAAGAATAAACTTAGCAGGATGGGTTACGTCACAGCCTTCTACACTGAATGTCAAAATACAGAAGGTAAACTTGAGTTTTCTAAATGAGAGGGTTAAAAAAATTATTTACCATCAATAAATGGTAACATCTGAATACCAACCTTTATATTACTATCAACTGAAGATAAATAGATGTAAACATGATATTTGAAGATAAATTATTGTAAATCATAAATATTGTAAAGCTAAAATTAAAAGGAAATCAAAATGTTTTTTTTTTTACTTTTTTTTTTAAATGTTAACATTTGTTTGGAAATACTTATTAATTTTAGACTTGATGGAGTAATGAATGTAGATAGTAGATATGTGGGTACGGGCTAATTGGCCCACGTTGACTAAAAATATCAAGACAAAAATTATTGGAGATAGATTTGCCCATTAATTATATATCATAGATAGGCCCACAGAGTATACATCATAGATTGGTCCACAAAGTATATACATCATAGGTTGGTCCACAAAGTATATACATCATAGATTTGTCCACAAAGTATATACATCATAGATTGGTCCCCAAAGTATAAACATCATAGATTTGTCCACAAAGTATATATATCATAGATTGGTCCCCAAAGTATAAACATCATAGATTGGTCCACAAAGTATATACATCATAGATTGGCCCAAAGTGAATATATCATAGATTGGTCCACAAAGTATATACATCATAGATTGGTTCACAAAAAATATACATCATAGATTGGCCCAAAGTGAATATATCATAGATTGGTCCACAAAGTATATACATCATAGATTGGTCCACAAAGTATAAACATCATAGATTGGCCCAAAGTGTATATATCATAGATTGGTCCACAAAGTATAAACATCATAGATTGGTTCACAAAGTATATATATCATAGATTGGTCCACAAAGTATATACATCATAGGTTGGTCCACAAAGTATATACATCATAGATTGGTCCACAAAGTATAAACATCATAGATTGGTCCACAAAGGATATACATCATAGATTGGTCCACAAAGTATAAACATCATAGATTGGCCCAACAGTGGAATCCCAGAGGCCAAATGAAATATACAATGTAAATAACTGATTCGATTTTCTTTAAGATCGTCTTCAGTCGAATGTTTTCGCAATAAATGGATCGACGTTAACCGAAGTTCGACTGATTGATCCAAAAGCAACCTGTTTACAGTCATACAGTGACCTTGTATGGATATGACCTACCCTAACTGCATCTGAATTTAGTCGACCCAAGTTCGTTAACCTGGTAGTCAGCGCAAATAAAAAAAAAACAGGTTGTATGTTGATCCCATAATGTATGGTATATCATAATTGTATATAACATAGCGGGCATCCCCCTACCAGGCTTAATATGGCGGGAGGGCGTGCCGGATATTGGAAAAATTAATAGGCTTGAAAGGGGTGGGGCTCAATAAATAATCATTTCCTGACATCCCCTATTCCACTAGACGGCCTTTGAGTACGTTTAAAGACACACAATAAGATGTCCGGCCATCCGAATGAAAAGAAAAACATGTAATTTTTTTTTTAAATAGGTTATTCTTAAACTTAAAATTTTCATTTGCTTTAAGTTTCCTGGATTGTTTATAAGAGTTGCAGCCCCTTACAGAATCGCACGTATAATAATTTCGGACATAAATCGAAACACTCAGACATTTCTGTGAAACTTGCCTTAATGCCAGAAGAATTACTGATTGTGTATGGAGATTATTAGTTTAAAAAAAAACATGGCCAGTTAAACATTGCTGTATTTGAAATGCTTTTGTAGCAATATGAAAGTGGTGTATATCATATTTTCTTTTTATACAAAACAGTATAACAGACATCATATGGTTCGCCAAGCGCAATTGTGTAATCACATTTCATGGTCCTTTGATTCTTAAGGATCTTGCATTGTTTGGGGATGTAGAGTTTACAAACTGACAAATTTATTATAAAATGTAAAACAAACAAAAGTACGACAAATTTTATGTTTGGGGGGTGGGGGGGTTAGGTCATTTAAACAAATTAATTTTATGATCAGTATAAATCGATAGATAGATAGATAGATGATAGATAGATAGATGATAGATAGATAGATAGATAGATAGATAGATAGATAGATAGATAGATAGATAGATAGATAGATAGATAGATAGATAGATAGATAGATAGATAGATAGATAGATAGATAGATAGATAGATAGATAGATAGATAGATAGATAGATAGATAGATGATAGATAGATAGATGGTAGATAGATAGATAGATAGATAGATAGATAGATAGATAGATAGATAGATAGATAGATAGATAGATAGATAGATAGATAGATAGATAGATAGATAGATAGATAGATAGATAGATAGATAGATAGATAGATAGATGATAGATAGATAGATAGATAGATAGATAGATAGATAGATAGATAGATAGATAGATAGATAGATAGATAGATAGATAGATAGATAGATGATAGATAGATAGATGATAGATAGATAGATAGATAGATAGATAGATAGATAGATAGATAGATAGATAGATAGATAGATAGATAGATAGATAGATAGATGATAGATAGATAGATGATAGATAGATAGATGGTAGATAGATAGATAGATAGATAGATAGATAGATAGATAGATAGATAGATAGATAGATAGATAGATAGATAGATAGATAGATAGATAGATAGATAGATAGATAGATAGATAGATAGGTAGATAGATAGATAGGTAGGTAGATAGATAGGTAGATAGATAGATAGGTAGATAGATAGATAGATAGATAGATAGATAGATAGATAGATAGATAGATAGATAGATAGATAGATAGATAGATAGATAGATAGATAGATAGATAGATAGATAGATAGATAGATAGATAGATAGATAGATAGATAGATAGATAGATAGATAGATAGATAGATAGATAGATAGATAGATAGATAGATAGATAGATATTCGTATTTATTAGCTTCAGAGTTTCATGCTTTATTCTGTCTGGGTTAAAACATCAGGAAATGATTGGACTGTGTACAAGTTGTATATATCTGCCGTTGTATCACCGGGTCAATACAGTCCGGCATTGGAGACAATGTGAACAATAAAAATGTGAAGAGGGAGGAGGGAGGGGGCATTGTTCTGGTGCAGGACAAAAATAAAGCAATACACTGTTTATTTTTATGCAAGCTATAAAAACATGACAGCCGTGGCGCATTAAACAGGCCCAGTGGGACAGGGCCGAACACTTTGCTGGGGTACTAGTATTGGAGGGCCCGTCGCTTTCGAAGGTTGTTATTATTATCGAATATTTCATCATGACAGAAAAATTAAAATTTCATTTTGGGGTGACCACCATGGTGACCTAATTTGAAATAGAACGGCCCAGCATGAAGCCCTACATACAGCCCATGGTGACCTAATTTGAAATAGAACTGCTCAGCATGAAGCCCTACACACAGCCCATGGTGACCTAATTTGAAATAGAACGACTCAGCATGAAGCCCTACATACAGCCCATGGTGACCTAATTTGAAATAGAACGGCTCAGCATGAAGCCCTACACACAGCCCATGGTGACCTAATTTGAAATAGAACGGCTCAGCATGAAGCCCTACATACAGCCCATGGTGACCTAATTTGAAATAGAACGGCTCAGCATGAAGCCCTACACACAGCCCATGGTGACCTAATTTGAAATAGAACGGCTCAGCATGAAGCCCTACACACAGCCCATGGTGACCCAGGGCTAGCTGGTGTGAGGGCGAGCGGGGGGAGATGCTTTTATTGTAGTGATCTCTACAATGTTGCAATCAGTGGTCTTGTCAGCACTTTTTGTCTAGTGCTTTTAAATAAACCTTTGCCCAGAGCCTCAGTCGTACCTTACATAGAGCCTACCAAACCCACAAGAACGGTTTCGCTTCTTACAATGTTGATCACAAAAATTTTATCATCAGCAAATGAAGAAAAATAATAATAACTGATTTTAAAAAAGTTTTTAATAAAAAGCTAAGAATGGAATGTAATATTACAATTTTAAATATGTATAATATTATTATAAAAAAAAATTAAAAACTTGGGGTGAAAAAGGCTTTTATTTATTGATTTTGCAGTTTACAAATGAATGTTGTAAACTGTTATATTACTTCCTGTTTAATTTAGCAATAAATACAGTTTCCTAACATACATAGCCAATAATATTTCGGTGCTTTAATGTTTGTTTGCTTTTTTTTTTTTCAATTTCATAAATAAAAGGGGAAATAACTGTCATTAAAAGTCACAGGGTTACGTTACAATTTTCTGAATTGCAAATCATAATGATTCCCTAAAGGAGGGCAGGGTGATAATCAGTGCTTGGTTTAAGAATAAACCAGTGCCCGGGGGGGGGGGGAATGTCTGCAGAGCCGCGGATAAATGTCTATCGTTTCATCCCCGGCTGGGATATATTAGCTAAAGCAGAGCCAGGGATGACAGTTCTCAGTGCCGGGGATACGACTCTAGAACACACATTTGACAATCACCCTTGGTCCCCACATTTGACAATCACCCTCGGTCCCCACACTTGACAATCACCCTTGGTCCCCACACTTGACTATCACCCTTGGTCCCCACACTTGACTATCACCATTGGTCCCCACACTTGACTATCACCATTGGTCCCCACACTTGACTATCACCCTTGGTCCCCACACTTGACTATCACCCTCGATCCCCACACTTGACAATCACCCTTGGTCCCCACACTTGACTATCACCCTTGGTCCCCACACTTGACTATCACCCTTGTTCCCCACACTTGACAATCACCCTTGGTCCCCACACTTGACTATCACCCTTGGTCCCCACACTTGACAATCACCCTTGGTCCCCACACTTGACAATCACCATTGGTCCCCACACTTGACTATCACCCTTGGTCCCCACATTTGACTATCACACTCGATCCCCACACTTGACAATCACCCTTGGTCCCCACACTTGACTATCACCCTTGGTCCCCACACTTGACTATCACCCTTGTTCCCCACACTTGACAATCACCCTTGGTCCCCACACTTGACAATCACCCTTGGTCCCCACACTTGACAATCTTCCTTGGTCCCCACACTTGACTATCACCCTTGGTCCCCACACTTGACTATCACCCTTGGTCCCCACACTTGACTATCACCCTCGATCCCCACACTTGACAATCACCCTTGGTCCCCACACTTGACTATCACCCTTGGTCCCCACACTTGACAATCACCCTTGGTCCCCACACTTGACTATCACCATTGGTCCCCACACTTGACTATCACTCTTGGTCCCCACACTTGACTATCACTCTTGGTCCCCACACTTGACAATCACCCTTGGTCCCCACACTTGACTATCACCCTTGGTCCCCACACTTGACAATCACTATTGGTCCCCACACTTGACAATCACCCTTGGTCCCAACATTTGACAATCACCCTCGGTCCCCACACTTGACTATCACCCTTGGTCCCCACACTTGACTATCACCCTCGGTCCCCACACTTGACAATCACCCTTGATCCCCACACTTGACTATCACCCTTGGTCCCCACACTTGACTATCACCCTTGTTCCCCACACTTGACTATCACCCTTGTTCCCCACACTTGACTATCACCCTTGGTCCCCACACTTGACAATCACCCTTGGTCCCCACACTTGACAATCTTCCTTGGTCCCCACACTTGACTATCACCCTTGGTCCCCACACTTGATTATCACCCTTGGTCCCCACACTTGACAATCACCCTTGGTCCCCACACTTGACTATCACCATTGGTCCCCACACTTGACAATCACCCTTGGTCCCAACATTTGACAATCACCCTTGGTCCCCACACTTGACTATCACCCTCGGTCCCCACACTTGACAATCACCCTTGATCCCCACACTTGACTACCACCCTTGGTCCCCACACTTGACTATCACCATTGGTCCCCACACTTGACTATCACCCTTGGTCCCCACACTTGACTATCACCCTCGGTCCCCACACTTGACAATCACCCTCGGTCCCCACACTTGACAATCACCCTTGATCCCCACACTTGACTATCACCCTTGGTCCCCACACTTGACTATCACCCTCGGTCCCCACACTTGACAATCACCCTTGGTCCCCACACTTGACAATCACCCTTGATCCCCACACTTGACAATCACCCTTGGTCCCCACACTTGACAATCACCATTGGTCCCCACACTTGACTATCACCCTTGGTCCCAACATTTGACAATCACCCTCGGTCCCCACACTTGGCAATCACCCTTGATCCCCACACTTGACTATCACCCTTGGTCCCCACACTTGACAATCACCCTTGGTCCCCACACTTGACAATCACCCTTGGTCCCCACACTTGACTATCACCATTGGTCCCCACACTTGACAATCACCCTCGGTCCCCACACTTGACTATCACCCTCGGTCCCCACACTTGGCAATCACCCTTGATCCCCACACTTGACTATCACCCTTGGTCCCCACACTTGACAATCACCCTTGGTCCCCACACTTGACAATCACCCTTGGTCCCCACACTTGACTATCACCATTGGTCCCCACACTTGACAATCACCCTCGGTCCCCACACTTGACAATCACCATTGGTCCCCACACTTGATTATCACCCTCGGTCCCCACACTTGACAATCACCCTTGATCCCCACACTTGACAATCACCATTGGTCCCCACACTTGACAATCACCCTTGATCCCCACACTTAACAATCACCCTTGATCCCCACACTTGACAATCACCATTGGTCCCCACACTTGACTATCACCCTTGGTCCCCACACTTGACAATCACCATTGGTCCCCACACTTGACTATCACCCTTGGCCCACATATCTGACAATTGCAACATCTGGAAAAATCTGAGTTGCTACACTATAATGGTACTTACTTAAAAATCTTCAAAAATATATACATAGATAACAGTGTAACATCATATTATCAGATTTTAACTATTGGCAGAAGGCCGATCCCAGTAGTCTAATTTGTTGGCAAGAAATGTAATTCCACTTTAACACAATATTGGTCAACGCTGCTATAATATTTGACTTTACTACTACATAGTGTAAATGTAAATAGATCTAATGCTTTTTCGACATTTTCCGTTGAGATAACCAGATTCTCTTTCCACATCAAAAAAATTGTATTCTGTCACACCTTTGATCCACTATTGTTCAGATCGACACTTAGAGAATTTTAAAATAGCTTCGAAATAGTACAGGTCTCCTCTTGAAATTTCCCACCACACTAGTCACGCAATCATACCAACAAATAATAATAACCGAGGCTGTTGGCCTCAGCCATGAGATAATCTGGTTTGCAATGATTTTGTCTTGCTGGAATGTTGTTTTTTTTCTAGAATCTAGATGTCGCAAAAGTTCATTTCGCTGCTACAAAGGATTACAGAGAAAAATGGATTTGTCTTTTAAAATATTTTAACTCAGTTACACGGGGCTGCTTAATCTATATTGAGTTAAGACCTTTTTTTTTTGTTTAACAAGAGATAACAGAGAAAAATAATTAATAGTAGGGAGCGACCGATAATCGGATCGGTATCGGTATCTGACCGATATTGGCACTATCGGTTAATATCGGATCGGCCGATTGTTGTAGGGAGCGACCGATAGTCGAACCGATATTGGCACTATGGGTTAACTATCGGACCGGCCGTTTTTTGGCTGCCGATACATTGTTTGTTTTTTTTTCACAACAGAGTTGCAGAAAAAAAAATCCGTAAATAACCCAATTCTATAACCAGATCAGACAAGATTTTAAAAAAAGGAAAAAAAAAACCCGTACGCAGAAATTGTCACGTCTACATCAGAGATATGACCTTGAAACAATAGGATTGGCATTTCTTAATTCTAATGTATGACCTTGAATGATACAATTAGTGAACATCTGTGAGTATTTTTTTTGGGATGGGAAGTTGGGGGGGGGGGGGGGTAAACAAGACACGCGTGGGCGAAGAGTTACAAAATATGTGAACATGGGTTGACATACGTCATAAAGCACGACAAAAACACGTGTTTGGCATTGTTGTTGCTTAAGGGGCTGTCCATTAATTACGTCAACAAAATAGGGGGAGGGGGGGGAGGTCAAGAAAAGTTGACGTCAACAATGTTACATTTTTAAATTTAATATAATTACTTAATAAATAGGAAAATTAAGCAGCGTTTGTAGTTCTGTGTTACACACTCGCTTAACATTCAGTATTTTAATTAAAATAACTATATTCCTACTAATTTTGCCACATAAACATTTTGGAAGCCACCTTTTTTTGGGGGGTGGGGGGGTAATCAAATCTTGACGTAATTTTATAGGGGGGGGGGGTCTCTGGACGTTTAACAAATTGTTGACAAGGGGGAGGGGGGGGTAAAAATCGCCAAAATTTGTTGACATAAATAATGGACAGCCCCTAAAAAGAAAATATCGGTATCGGTAAAAATACTGGGGAAAAATATCGGTATCGGACTATCGGTAAAAAGGCATATCGGTCGCTCCCTAATTAATAGTTTTCATCATCTCAATTAGTAACTAAAAATACGAATCTCAACTATAAATGTTCGAAATGAAGGCAGTCGGCCACACCCATTGGTCAATCTGTTAGCAATAAATGTATCTTGCTTTAATTGTTTTTCGCCACTTCACAAATTCGTAATTGTTGTTATCTCTTTCATACCGTACTGATCCCATGGTCACTTCGAGCTTTGGCAGCTCGCACCCAGAGCTTATGGTAGCACATATGCTTATGTTCACATTGGCCACTGTTGCAGGCACTCCGACTTATTTTTTACTGCTACTAACTGTAGTTTAATTTATTAATCCCATGGCTGAAAATGAAACTAGCAAATTTAGTTATGTTTACATCGTCTTACAAATGTGATTAGTTGTATTCAAAATTCACCGGTAATTGTTTACGAGTCGCCAAACAGATATATACGAATATATTTTAATTATAAATATATAATTATTTTGGGACATATATTTATAAATTATAATTGACATAAGTTGGAGGGTGCAGCCCAGGGCAGAACTTTACCAACATCAAATCCTTTGAAGTTTGAGTTTGACAAAGGGTAGCATTTTTACAACTTCTATATTTTTTGACACCACATTATTTCATCAGACGGCAGTCCACCCTAAGCAGCACATACTTGGCCATCAAATAGGTCTTGGTCAGCATTTTAACATCCACTATTTACCTCTCCAATGGTTGCATGTTGCACACCCCTGCTATATATCATATAATATATGATATATATTTAATTTTATTATATATTTGTATACAACTAGGTTTCATGCTGAATCATAATTATAATCATATAATGAAACAAGAATGCAATAGATACATTAATCTAAGATACTGTGTTTTGGAATATTTATAACTATTCCTACTCTACCTAGGAATTAATATGACTTCATGTTATTGCTATATTTATTGAAGAAAAAAAAGTTCTGATGACTTTCATAATACAAAATATTTTAGTCACAGCTACAATTAAAAGCTACAAGTAATTTTAAATTATCAAAATATTTACTGAGCTTTTTATTATGTAAGTCTCAATTAGTGTACAGTTACCTCAAAATTGCAGCCTCATTAATAATATTTTTTATAGAAATATTTCGTTGAATGTAAGTACTAATTTAGTTGAATTTTTTGCTTCATTCTAAGGAGACTTTTTTAATTTCACTTACTTTAAGTGATGATTTTTTTTTAAATATCGTTACTTACAATTTTCTTATTACACAAATTAATCATTTTTTATGTTGTTTTTTTTTTGTAACTTCTGAAAAACAGACAATTTCTTTATGGCCACTGCACATATAAGATCTCAAGGGAAAAAAAGAAAATCTCAAAATAAAGGTAAATAATTTGTTCTGAATATTTCATTAAAGAAAAAGAAAATTTCAATATTTCTTTTCAGCTAGATCAGTAAAAAATAATTTTATTCTTCAATCCCAGAATAACATTGATGCTAAGAATTATTTATAAGATTATTAAGCTCTTATTTTTCCCGTTTTGCACTTTTTCAGATGAAATTCAACAGGACAAAAAAGTTTTATCCAGTATAGAAAAGAGAGAAATAAGCCTACAGGTGGCTTCTGCAACAAAACTGTCATTTTCTTTTTTTAATATAAAATGTGAATTGTTGGCACATTGTTTATTGGGCAAACATCTCATCCGTGTTATAGGTGGACAGCGAGTTAGTGGTAAAATAGTGGAGACAGAAGCATATTTAGGTAAACCTAATCTCTGGGGGTTTATTTTTCTCAATATTTTCTTCATTATAATGCATACAATTACTTTTAAAACTAGCTGTTTTTTTTTTATAGCCCTTTCAATTTTTAACTGTACATGAATATTGCACCTTGTTTAAGTTTTTTAAATATGGTGATGCTTTCGTCATTTTGTTGGTTACAATTAC
Organism: Bulinus truncatus; assembly: GCA_021962125.1. Lineage (NCBI taxonomy): Eukaryota > Metazoa > Mollusca > Gastropoda > Planorbidae > Bulinus > Bulinus truncatus. Next base: position 3,579,405 of record JAGDYQ010000067.1, on the reverse strand, counting down.
TTTAAAAAATCATAGCTGCTTTAAGATTTAAAAAATAATCAAAATTAAAGCAGAATAAAAATTTTTATGCTAGATTAATCAACCCCAATCACGTTATTCATTATTTGTATTAAAACAATTTTGTGATTATATTTTATCAAACTGACATAATAAAAAACTACAGTTTAGTTTAAGAAAGATTTTTTTTTAGCTGTTGACAAACCTCTTCTTGAAAATCACCAAATTTTTCTGGATCACACTCATAATGAAATCCAGAAATAAAACCCAATGATGTAACCTACAATTTCTATTAATTGAATTGGGTTATTTATTGATTTTATACAAATCTGAAATAGCAGCATTTGGATCAATTTTGTTTGTAAAATTATTTACAGCTTTACTAAATTAAAATGAAAAAAAAATTGCTTGCCCTTCTATTGAGTAAAATTATAATTTAATACACAAGTATTCATCAATAAATTTACTAAGTTAGTCCATTTTTTTATTACATGTTATTTTTTTGATATATCTCCATAAAATTTTCTTATTTACTTTGAACCATTTATTTTCAATAGACTATTGCATTGGTTAGTTGATTTTTGTTTGTTTCACCTTCAAGGGCTAGAAGATAAGGCTGCTCATTCATACCAAGGAAAAAGAACTGATCGTAATGCGGCTATGTTTATGACCCCTGGGACAGCTTATGTGTACAACATTTATGGAATGTACTGTTGCCTAAATATCTCTAGTCAAGGTGAGCATTCATTTTTTACAGTTAACAAAATTCATAAACAGTATTCTTTATAAAAAAAAACATGGTTTTCCAATGAGAAACTTGCTGTGCCATTTCTACATCCTCAGCATTATTCTAGCCAGCAATGATCATGGGATCACAAAGGTCATAATTTTGTAATTGACCATTGTCCTATTAGTTACTTGGCTGTTACATGTGGAGGTTCTAATGATGTATCTGGAAAAAAAAAGTAAAAACATTGTGATTTCAAGAAGAAAAAAAAATTTTAAGGGAGGGAATTTCTATAACATGTGCATGTACATGTATTACTTTGTAACTATGCTGAGGGAATTTTTATTACATGTAATGCAGTACTTTGTAACTGTGCTGATTATTCAGCTATGTAATAAAATTAATTTTCCTGCCTTTCAAAAATAAAATACTTAAAATTAAATTTGGCAGGTAAGTGTGCTAACCACACAATCTCTTGGTATGTCATGGCCACTATAAAAAAAAGTGAACTTAACTTCACCTGCCCTAAATGACTTCACGGACTTAGAGGGGTAACCACTGTGGTGACCTACCCAGGTCCAGCACCTGATAATGGGGCCCACTCTTGGTCAGAATTTATACCTGACTGTAACAAAACAAAAAAAATTGTCCCAGGCCTCATATATGACTCTTGCCCTAAGGCCATCATACTGCTAGGCCAGTCTTTGATGGTCTATTTACTTGAATGAATTTAAATTGAGATATTTTTTTTAGCAAATGTGTAGTTTTATTTTTCCTTTCAGGTGAAGGTTGTGCAGTTTTGATTAGAGCTCTAGAACCAATAGAAGGGTTGGACATTATGAAAGAGCATCGCTCAAAAAACTCCAGCAACCCTTCTAAAGAGCTCAAAGACAGAGAACTGACCAACGGACCGTCCAAGCTTTGCCAGGCTCTGGCCATTTCCAAAAATGAACTAAATAAAACTGATTTAACCACATCTGATTGTGCATGGCTAGAACAAGGGGAAACAATCCCAGACGATAGAATTGTCTCTACTACCAGAATTAATATCGGCTATGCAGAAGAATGGCAGGACAAATTGTTAAGGTTCTATATTGTGGACAGTCCATGTATTAGCAAGAGAGATAAGCAAGCAGAAAAGCAAAAATAATGATAATCTAATTTATTGTGGGGGGGCAGGCCCGTAGCGTGCGGGGGGGGGCCAAGGTGACCGCCCCCGCGTTTTATCTGGCCCCCCCTCTGCTTATTTGCTCTATGTAGTAAAATGTATTACCTCGCCCCCCCCCCCCCCCGTTATTGCCTGGCCCCTGCTGTAGAATTTTCATGCTACAGGGCTGGGGGGGGGGCATCATATTACTGTGTAACTTCTGGAACATAACAGCCAAAGCCATGGTTTTGCTAAACAGTAAAAATGGTTCTCAGTGTGTCATAGATGGAACCAGCTGGAAGATTTTGTTTGCAGAGCTTGTTTGTTTTTTAAGTGGGATACAGACACAGTTACAGACACAATTACATGTAATTTACAAACCGGATAGTTGAAGCTCAGGTAAAAGTCTAATTCACAGAAAAAAAATTCAATAGAAGTTCTGATTACTGAATTTATAACTGGTTTGCTATTTGCATCTAGAAGTGTGAATTTGAAATGTTTATCTCAAACAGGTATGAACAGAAACAAGTGATTTACATGGATAGAAATAATGTCTGTGGGAAATTTCATTTGAATTATCAGAAAACTCTGTAACATCCATATTAGATAGTGATACCTCATAATACAAATACCCAAAAACTCGGAACCCATCCAAAAATTATCTAAAATCAGAATTAGCTTCAGAATTTGAATGTCAAGCTTTGTGATTTGTGTGTGTGTGTGGGAGGGGGGGGGAGGTTATTTTTTTCGACTGGTGCCTCTTTTTGCAATGTAAAATATTCTCCTTGTTGTGGAAAAAATCTCAGTGATTCTCACAACTTTGTTCAATGCTAATTGAATTTTCAACTTTTCTTTTTATTTTTTTTGTGTGCAATGAAGATTTTTTTAAAAAATTAAGTAAGTGGTAATCCAGTATTGGATCAGTTTTGTTTGATATGAATTTTAATGATTTTTATTTGAACTGTTTTCCAGGATAGAATTAAGATTGAATTTTGATGAATCACTGTTAATTTAGCCCTTGTGCATGTGTATTGTTTTTTTCATTTTATCTACTAGTTGTTCTTTAACTCCAGGAGAAATTATACTTGTATATATATATATATTTATGTATATATATTTTTTTTTTTTTGATGAAAGTTTGTTGTTTTTGTTGTTTTTTGCAACATCTCCTTTTACATCACATAGTTGTTATTGGTTTTCGTTTTGAAAAAATGAAAAATTCCTAAAAAAAAATGTTTCACAAATAAGTAATAAAAATTGTTTGTTTCTACAAATGAAAAAAGTATTTTTTTTTCTATTCCCAAACTCTATAAGAGAGCATCAGTTGTAATATAGTAAAGTAAAGTAAGTAAGAGAGCATCAGTTGTAATATAGTAAAGTAAAGTAAGTAAAAGTAAGTAAAGTTCCCTTAGTCCTAACAGGCCATCGGGGCAGATGAAGTGTAGAATTCATCTGTTTCTATAACCTCGGCACATGAAGGGATTGTATGGTTAGCACAATGCCCAGCCGCCTTTACTTTCCCAACTTTAAGTCAGGTACCCATTTAAAGCTGGGTGGACTTGTGGGACGACTTTGTACCGAATTTCACCTAGAAAAAATTTCATAACCCTCACTGTGGATCGAACCCAGGAATCTCAGGTCGACAGTCGAGTATCTACACCACTCGGCCATCCGTCCCAGTTGTAATATAGTATTTTGATTTCATGTGAATTGTTTTGCTCAAACAATTCATACACCATATTTGGGTTTATCAAGCTGCATTAGTGTGTAAACAAACATAAACCTACAATTTATTTCTAAAAGTTTTTACTGGTGAAAATCTAAAAATGTGGATTGTGATTTTTTGTTTTTTTATTTTAATCACTATAAAATGTTACATCTTTTAACATTTCCCCTTTAGTCAGAGAAATTTAATCTGCAGCTGTAAAGTTTATTGGCAGCTATTAAGGTTTATATAAACATTTTAAGGAATTTCTTGGTAAAATAAGTCACATATCTCATTCCAAAAAATGTTTATTTCGGTTGTTATTATTGGCTTTTAATAGTATTTTGGCTATCCTTGTATGGAATTCTATATCTGTCATGGTTACCGTCCAGTTTCATGACTAATGTCTTGTTTTTTTCTAGTCTTTTATTTAGAAGCACTAATTTTTATTTAGGCAACAAGTTGCCTCCCTTGCTCATTAAAAGTTATGTCCCTTTCCTGCAACAATGCGAAGATCTATAATATTAATAGTGTTGGGGTGGTGTCTTCTTTACTCACTGTTCTCAGTGTGTGTGTATGGAAGAATGATTCCTTTTATCTCTTGGCCCTTCACCTTTTTAGAGATTCGCACTTTAAATCCAGGTCTCCACAGACAGCGCAGATCAAAAGTGGAATTAAATGTGGGAGTGCACATTTGGACCCAGCTTTCTAGGGTTCCCCGCAGAGCGCTTTTTTTTACACTTATAGTTTGTATTCCCACTGTTTTTTTTTCGTTTCAATGGGGACCCTATAGTCGCTGCTATTCTTAGGGCCACTCTGACTCAACACTCTCGGCAAAACCGAGTGTCATGTCCCTTTAACAAGCCGAATAATCCGCCACCGCCGAACAATCTGTAGTGGTCTAGAACAGTGGTCCTCAACCTTTGGTCTGCGGACTGGTGCCGGTCCGTGGATCTAAATGTACTGGGCCACCCAAGAAACGTAAGTTATTTCTTTTTTACTTATTGTGGTGTATTTCTCTCGAGATTGTGTGACTTTCTGTGGATGGGGAGATTAACGATGAGCTTAGCGGCATTGGCATTGTATATAACAAAACAATATTAAAATATAAATAATCAACGTTCCGTCCCCAGCGGGCCGCGGTGAAATGATTAAACGTCGACCGGTCCGCGGTGAGAAAAAAGGTTGGGGACCACTGGTCTAGAGGTTGGCGTTAATAATAACCTCGAAATGACAACATGGATCCAATTGTGATGTTTTTAATTAATTCAGGATCTGTTATAGGCAGATCGAGGTCACGTCAGCCCCGTAACGTGAAAATTCTACAGCAGGGGCCAGGCAATAGCAGGGGACCAGATAATACATTTGACTAAGTAGAGCAAATAAGCAGAGGGGGACCAGACAAAACGCAGCCCCCCCCCCCGCACGCTACGGGCCTGGGTCACATACCACCGCCTCGTCACTCTAGCTATTAGTTGACAACAGAAGGTGTAGATAAAATTGATGTATGGCCAAACTATATCTACTATGCTATAAATATTACATTGTCGAGTTTATCCATTTTGCTATAAATGTAATCTAGGCCTGTATATTTTTCACTGACGTCACCAGTGTGTTCCATACTGAACAAATCGATTGAATCATATTTTGTTTAAAATAAACAATTGAGTCATTTCTGATATCATCCTGAATCATAGTATCATAGTATTTTTTTTTAACATCAGTTAAACTTGATCACCAGTTATCTGTTTTAAATTTTAATAAAACATAAATTCAAATTTTGACTGTGTTTTGTGATTTTGTTGTTATTGTTTTGGTTTTCAAAAAGAACGAAAGAAAGTGTATTAATATTCATCCTCGCAGATTTTAGTGTCACTACCTTTGAATTAATTTATTATTATTATTTCATAACCGTTTTTCTCCTGGGATTTCTTGCTGGCCAAATGGCCTCAGCAATATCTCTCCTTTTTCAGCTCCCCTCACGTTCGCAAGACCTTCTCCATGCAGTCTTAGGGTGGCCAACCTATCTCTGGCATAGTGTGGATCCACAGCATTGTTTTTTTTCCCCTTCTGATCAAGTTTCATTAACTACGGAGCGACTCATTAAAGTTTGTATTACACTAAAAGGACAAAACGAAATGTGGTGCCCGCCCATGTTGGTATGGTGAGATAACTGCAAAAGGGGGATAATTAATATTTGAGGACAAGTGAGAGCTATTTCCCCTGACACATCAGATTTAATTAAACAAATTCAGAGAAACAGAAAATGCTTATTCCCGTGTTTAATACAAAATCAAAGTAACTTTGCCAACCATGATTACGTCAACACGTCTGTTGTCCAATCAACGGAGAAATCTATGACCAAAGTACAGATAACGTAACCAACACTAAAACAGCGGTGACATCCCCTTACCGAAATAGAGGCGAAGCCTCGCGGGATATTAAAGCGTCGAGTTTGAACCATATTATTGTGTTACGCTCTAGAAACAAGATACGGATTCGAAACGTCTAACACATGATATTAGCACATGATATTAAAACACCAGAGTTCATGAACATTAGCCGTAGAAAACAATTAGTCAAAGGCTGTGTTAAATAAAGTCGATCATGGATAAAAGGGAAAAAATGTCTCTCTCAAAGTAAGTTGTTGTTTTATTTCCTCTATTTTAAATTTGATTTTTTATATTCTTTATCGTTAAACTGTAAAATGTTTATTTAAAAACCTAGCTTTAAATTCCACAACCAGGTCAGCGTGGTATACAAATCTGAATTAGTTTGGTAAAATACAAAATGACTAGATGTACTGTGAGTAAGCTAGACCAATTAGTTTACTGAATGTAGATTATACTGGCCTGCTGGATGGGGGATGGTGGGGGGGGGCAGGGCTCGATTTACCGCCGGGGATGCCGGGATATCCCCGGCACTGACAACTGTCATCCCTGGCTCTGCCGGGAATGAAATCATACACATTTATCCCCGGCTCTGAAGAATTTTTTTTTCATCCCCGGCACTGGTGTGGGGGGGGGGGGACACACGATGGAACTCAAACACAGGGTGCCCCGCACTTATTGTATTGACCGGCTACAGATATCTGACTTATCAATAGATCGGTTGATGCCCCGGGCGAAGAAAAAATAAATGTGGGGGGGGGGCATAAAAAACATATTTTCTAATAAGAGTATATACTGGGTCTCCTCACGGGTTTGGGCCACTTGCGCGTACCAGCTGTGTGCCCTACGTTAAATCCGCCTTTGTATGTTATAGCATGTTGGTGGGTACTGCCATGGACTAACATGCTAGTAAAAAGCGTGTGTGTATGTTTATGTTAAACAACTGCGAAGATCAAGCCTCTCCGCTTGTTGGTAAAAATACTGAATGTTAATTTGCATTGTAGACAACAATTATAAACAATCACCGCACCATGATTTGATTGTGCACATCTCTAAAAATTAGATTGTGTGTGGAATCTATATTTTTGCCACCTTTGTGATTTGCACAAGAACTGAAAAGTTAATGTTCGAAGAACGTTGTTGGCGTCCTCTCTCCCCAAGGAAAAGTGCCCAAAGACTATGCGTTCAATTATTATTTGTCCTCCGTCATTTGCAATCTATCTAAAACAGTGGTGGCGAGCCTATGGCACGCGTGCCACAGTCGGCACGCAGAGCCTTATCATCGGGCACGCGACTAAAATTCTAAAATATAACTTCCTTTAATTTTAATTGGTGTGTTGACACTTTGCTATAAATAATTGTCTTTTTTTGTTACATCTTGGGCCCCAAATAGGTTCGCCACCACTGATCTAAAACATTGTTTTACGTTCATTGTGCTCCATAATTTCGTTCTTCAATGGGTAGATTGTCGCAAACTGACGAGTTCTTTGGTCGACTTTCAAATCGGAAGATAAGACCAAAAGTGACAGATTATATCAATGAGCTGATTCTCTATAAATAGCATTTGAAAAAAAAAAATACACGAGTATTCATTATCACGTGAGTGTTCCAGTCCAATCTATAAATAGAGAATCAATGGTTTTTCTTATAATTCAGTGGTAACACTTTTCTTATAAACAAGTTACTTATTCATAGGCCCTATATTTTTTTTCATGAATTATTTGGAAGTTATTTCATTGAGTTGTTTTTCTTTTTCTTCGTAGAGAATCTTCGGAAATTAAACCACGTGCCCAGCCAAACCCACCGGTACATCAGTACAACGGTAACGTACATACATTCCAAGGTGCACAGCCTCACCCACCTCAAACATTGCCTGTGGCCCAGGGCTATGTACCCCCTCCCCAACCATCCGTTTCCACCCCTTTATCCCCTAGCCATCCCCACATCATCCACACCGCCAACACAGCCCCCTACCCGTCGTCCCTGGACAGAAGTTACCAGGCGGCGGCGGCACAGGTGGCGCTGTTACCCCGTAAGTCGGTGCTGGAAGCCTATCTGCTGGCCGTCTCGCCCCTGGGTGTACTCGGCGCACACCACTTTTACCTCGGAAGGTACTACTGGGGCATCGTCTATTTCTTCACCTTGGGGCTGATGGGGTGCGGATATCTAGTTGACTGGTTCCGCGTGCCTTTTCTGGTCAAGGAAGCTGACAAGCCTGGACCCCCTGGTTAAGGAGAAGAAGACCCTGTCAGACGCGTACACTCTGTGGTTTCCGTTCGGATTCCTAGGCTTCCATCACTACTACCTTGGCAACTACGCATGGGGAGCGGTCTACACATTCAGCGCGGGACTCTTCGGCATCGGCTGGCTTGTCGACTCTGTGCGCATGTACTGGCTGGTCAAAGCCGCCAACGCGAAAATCATATCCGATCCGACGGAGAGGAACGAAAAGAGCCTGTGCCCGGCCTACGCTCTTGGGCTGACACCCATCGGCATACTAGGGGGCCATCACTACTACCTAGACAGACCAGTGTGGGGCGTGCTGTACAGTCTCACTTTGGGTCTCGTCGGGGTCGGGTGGGTGTTCGACTGGATGAGAATGCCACGTCTCGTGTCCAGAGTTAACCAGGAAGTGCATGGTAAGAGGGCGCCCAACACGAAGACGGCCGACGACGCTTATATCCTGTGGTTCGTGTTTGGTCTTCTCGGCTTCCACCACTTCTACCTGGGTCGACCCTTGTGGGGGATGTTGTACTTCTTCACGATGGGGCTGCTGGGCATCGGGTGGCTAGTGGACATGTGCAGGATTCCGTTCTTGGTCGACGAGGTGAACAAACTGAACGAGGAGAGGCGCCGGATAATAGCCAGCCAGATTGAGGAGGCAAACCGGCAAAACGTATCTCACGTGCTACAAATGGCCACAGCACCTGGCCAAGGTCAAGTATTGGAGATGTTTTTTGTTTTAATCATGTTGATTGGTTGAGATTTACCATTAGTAAATATGAAAAATGTCACAGATGTCTTACTTATTTAATAACATATTATTAATGATATCAATAAGGAATCAAGTTAATTAATTTATTTAACATCTTTTATCACTCTGCTTGCAGGTTATCAAAATTATGGTATGGACAACACAAGAGTCTACACACCAAACGGCCTCCAAGGCCCGTGCCCACCCCCCGGGCCTGGCAACAACTACCCACCTGGCTATATGTACGGCCCCGGCGCTCCGTTCATCAACGTGTATCAAGCCGCCAGCGGTGTACCCCCGAGCTACAACCACATGAACCAAGGGCAGATGACTCACACCGTCATCATGGGTGACCCCATCCAACCACCACCATACTCGCCCAGGGAACAGGAGGCAGGCCCATTGCCTGACAAACAAACAGATTAAAAAATATATGTACCAATGACCGGCCAGTTTGGCCTGATGTTTAAAGCCAAAAAAAAAGTAGCCCATATTGTCTTTAAAATTTAATAATCCTCATTCATTTGTGTTGTGTTTTCACATGTAATGCCAAATCAAGACAAACATATGATCAAAATAATGTATATGCCATACACGTATTGATGTATTTCAAAAGATCCTATTTTTACAAGGTGACTCATATGAATTATAGACCACACATATCTCATCACACACTGGTAATATGGCTGGTCACGAATTATCTCAGTGCCAATCAATATCAGGGATGTGATAACTTTGAATTGTCACATTCACTAAGCCCGAGACAATATTGGATTATCTTATTGTGGAGCCATGAATCTAACAAACTCAGATATACCTATTTCCGTAAACTTTTGAATTCTACTGCAAGAATTGGCATGAAATTATAATACTGATAATATAAAATAAATTTCAAAGAAGTAATACAGTTTATATATTTCAAATAAACACATTTCAATGAAGTAATAATACCGTTTACTTAATTCGAACAAAATAAATTTCAATGAAGTAATGCTGTTCATACCCAGAATAAAATTATCTTGATGTTTTATGTAATTATTTCAACAACAATGTACATCCTTGTGTAAATTTGTCATATCAAAAGCTCATTCCACTGTTGTTCGAAGAAACTTTCCTTGACACATGTGAACCCATCCATTCAATATTTGCTAATTTTAGAATAATAATAAACATGCTGTTGACTTGTGTACCCAATTTGTTTTATTGTCAATGCTTTTATCTCATGTCTCCATATACAAACTACATTTGACGATTCTTTTTGAGCATTTTGACTATTTTATAGTTATTTAAATTGTTATGGAAAATGTATTGAACAATGTTTTATTGTTCTGCTCACCAACAATGATAAAAATGTGAAAATAAATTTCAATAATGATCTCTAACGATACACACACATAATAATTGACTACTGTATACATTCTCCACTTATTAAAATCATTTTATCTTGGCAAAAGTTGACCATTTACATCATCAAGTATGAATGCTTTAAACATGGTCAATGTGCGCAATCAGACAATTTTCATTCTGCAATCAGATCAAAGTCAATGTGCAATCAGACAAAAGTCAATGTGCAATTAGATCAAAGTCAATGTGCAATCAGACAAAAGTCAATGTGCAATCAGACAAAAGTCAATGTGCAATCAGACAAAAGTCAATGTGCAATCAGATAAAAGTCAATGTGCAATCAGACAATTGTCAATTTACAATCAGACAAGTCTAAGTGCAGCCAGACAAAAATGCACCACCAACAACAGCCTTTTTAAAAATTATTTATTTTAACACATGAAAATAATTTGACAGACAAAGTATAAATCAGGCCTGAATTACAGTGTTTCTCTATGTAAAACAAGACATCACACATAAGTTTCTTTTAAAATCAATTCACATATTTATTACGATAAACACAAACACTTTGTGGCGATTTCAACTACTAGCTTTAATTAAAATAGGTTTGATTAAAATTGACTTACATGTCACCTATAAAATTATTCAAAATATTATTATAAGATGTTATGTAAAAAGACTAAACATATCCTGATGCAAACTGTTCTTTTAGAAATAGCTCAAGCTTAATCATGGTAACAGCACGGATGTAGAAGGGAGGGACTAAGTGGCATTGAGTTTGCAAAGTTAACTGGCGTCGTCCAAGATTCCGAGCAATGAGAGTTACCTGAGACATCCATTGTATCTCTGTGGCCAGTGCAGCCCCAGTAATGGTAAGATTATAAAAAAAGGCTGTCAAATAGTTCGTAAAGGATAAATAAATAATTATAGTATTAAAGGTAGATTGGGCACATAAATTGTATTATAGGTGGATACATTTTCTTTTTCATTGACTTAACAAAAGACTCACTAGCAGTAATCTCAGGAGCACTATCAAAATGAATACAAAAAATTTCACAGTAATTCAAAAATAAAAATCGATAATACAATTCAAACAGCTAAATCAGCTAGCAAATCACCATGCATCGTAAAAACATAAGACCTGATGAGACCAACTCAAACATTTCACTGACAAACATTTATCTCTAGTCACTCAACCAATCAAGTCACTTCAACTGTGCTCTACTGATGACAAACTAAGCTGTTGTGCCTGTGAACAAAGATCTGCTTCTTGACTGCATTCACCTAATGAATTTACATTGGCTGCTGCTATTCTGGGGTTTAGGTCCTGACACCCACTAGTGTCACGTTTAGTGTCTTTGCAAAGATCAACAGCTGGTGAGATTTCTAATTTGTTTTCATATGTATCTAAATTAGTCCTGATACTTTCTACTGCACCTCCTTCCTTGTCAGATTCAAATTCATCACCAGATTCACAGTCTTCATCATCTTCTGTCTCATCTTCATTATCCAAATCCTCATCTTCTTCATCTTCGGAACCTTCATACTCATTTTCCGAATCATCATCTAAACTAGAAATTATAAACCAAAATTAAAAGTTCATACTATAAATGTGACAGCTAAAAAAAAAAAGAAGAGAGAAAATAAATACATGTGACGTCTGTCCAGCATATCATATGCATGATAGCTGTAAGTAGGAACTAACAAGGAACAGACACTGTCAGTTGAAATATATAAGTATATGTGTTTGTTTACCTTGAAAACATTGGAGGAATATCATGTGGCCTATTAGGATTACAGACATCAAAATCAGGGTCCATTAAGCTCCAATCTAAGTGAAAATAAAATAAAAATTAAGAAATCGTTAATGTCAAATGATATAAGGTTTCAAGCAAGTCCAGTCATATCCTGCTTAATGATGTTCCAATTAGGTGCTGTACCTATATAAATATTTATAAATTCATCAAATTTTTTTCAGCACTTCACACACATAAAACTGGGTAAATCTCCAACTTTAACATTCATTAGACATCATTAATTCAAACAGTCAATCTGCTATAGTGTGTGTATCAGTCAATAGTTACTGACAAAAAGTAAATCTACAAGTAAGTGGCAAATTCCTGAATAAAGACCTCACAAAATTCAGTATATGTTTCGCAGCATCAACATACTGATTGAAATATTAGAACAAGTTCAGATTTCCACGGCAGCCATTTGCATACCCACAGCTCGCAAAGGTTTTTTTCACAGTTGTAGCTCTTACAATGGTAAACAAACCAAAATGGCTGCTAAGAAACGTCTATTCAAATAGAAAATTACTTACAATACCGGATCACATTGAGCATGGCCAGTGTGTTCGATTAAGACCCCAACATAAGTACCCTCCAGTAATTTAATTAAAACTAAATGCAGTATAATTTTTTCTTACATAGAAATAATATAATTTTTTTAAGAGATCATAGAAATATTTTTCTTTGAGATATAACCAGCTTAGTAAATTTTTAAACCACCAATTATATATATTTTTTAAATCAATATTCTTTAACAGTATTTAAACTAAGGTACCAAACAATCTGTACTTATATTTTTTGCACTTTTTTACCAAAAACAAAATGCATTTTCAAATTATATAGGATAAGAATATCATTGCAGCAAAAAAGATACAGAATTAGTGAATTTGCAAGATATCTGAATATTTTGTCCAGTGGGAGCTTACCATAATTTAACACCACAGTAAAAAAAATAATAGCTGCATAAAAACAGTGACTCAAACTTTAAAAATGTCAAAATCATTGTCTACTTTTAACTAAAAGGTATCCTCAAACCAAAGCGAATTTCGCGTATATAGGTAGCTCGCGAAATTCGCCTCTCTTTCGCGGCAATGTATTTATATGGAGATGCTCAAACCGTGGAGAATTTCAGCGGCGTTGCAGAGAAATTTTGCGGCATCGCTTCTGGCAGAGTTTTTTTGCGGTTAGCGAGTGTAAACAATCCAAAATGGCTGCCTAGAAACATCGACTCAAATGAAAATCAAGGTTAAAATTGATATAAATGTCTTAAAAGTAACAAATAAGACTTACATTTATGCATATAAACATCAATTATATCAGAATATACCAAAAAGTAAGTGTTTTTTT
>JAGDYQ010000067.1:3338099-3565484 GCA_021962125.1 Bulinus truncatus | reverse complement strand
TAAATTTCAAGATCCGCACACCTCTGATGCCAAAGCAGATCGTCCCAAAACTTTAAACCAGTGGTGTATTGGGAGGGGAACGACGTTCCCTTACCTTTTTTCAGAACCGGAACGCGTTCCAGTACTTTTTTCATGTCCCGACAACTCCCACTTTTTTTTTTGCTCCCACTATGCGTTCCCTTACTTGTTATTTTACCAATACATCAATGCTTAAAACCGAAATAATTTTTTAGTCAGTTTTACTAAGAATCTGAATGCTTCTGTTGGAGTTGGAAAGTCTTGCATTTTATGTAAAACAAATTTTTTTCCGGTGTAGCTGATGCACCTTATGGACATCACGACAATTTTTGATGATATCTGAACAAGTTTTTGTTCCAGTTTTGTGTTGCCTTATTTTCTTTGTTTTAAATATTTATACCGTAATTACTAAACAAACAAAATCAAATCAGATCCAAGAGTAGATATTCGCCTTCGCGTCATTATTACGAATCTTTCATGTAGTAAAGCCACACATCGGTAAAAACATAACACTACATTCAACAAATTTAAAACTCTTACAGACTCCAAAGTGACAACATCGCTCGTCACAAATACATGTGGACTACAAACTGGGTATCCAACACGGCAACCAGAAACCGGATGTGTTACTTCTCAGCACTGCCACCGCCCACCCTCACCTTTCACAACAACAACAACACACGACCATAAAGTTTTATCAGTACCACTATCCTGACTGGTTTATTCACGGCACCTCAAATGTTGGTCTTTTTATTCTCTCTGGTCTACCGGGGACTCGTTAGATAGGCTAGTTGTTATATATATATTTTTTTGTTCAACCTGTGCCAAATATTAGCGTGTTCGTCTTAAGGCAAGATTCTGTATACGGACAGAGACAGATATATAATGTATATTAATTATATTGATTGGTGAATTAAATTCATGTCCCCTTTTTTTCTGTTATTCTCTTTCGATTAGTTGTATGAATTAAACGAATTTGATGTACTAGCCATGTATCGCACTCAGAGCCGTCCCCAGGCAATTTGGCACCCTAGGCAGTCATCTATTAGGACGCCCACCCCTTCTGCATGAACAGTAAAGAAACGTGTTTTTTTTTTCTAAAATTTGGCGCCCCTAGCAATTTGGCGCCCTAGGCAGCTGCCTATGCCTAGAGCCGGCCCTGATCGCACTTAAAGATGCATCGAATTGCCTCTTTCATTCACTCACAAGTCACAACCACGCAACTGTACGGTAACGTATGCCTGTGCCCTCCGCCATGAAGCTGGCAATGATCGTTCAAATTGACGAGTTTTTTTTTTCGCGCTAATGCGATCATAGGATGTCTGTCGTTCACAGGGTGGGCAGTGGCGTCGCTAACAATATGGGGGGGGGGGGTAGGCGGAAGATTTACTAGGTATGCATGACTTCTTACCTTGATTGGGGCCACTTTTATTCACTAATCTCATTGGGCCTCGAGGGTCCAATTTTGATAACACTGGCATCGGGCCCGTAGCGTGCATGGGGACCGGGCCCCCTGCGTTTTGTCTGGCCCCCTCTGCTTATTTGTTCTACTTAGTAAAATGCATTACCTGCCCCCCCCCTGCTATTGCCTGGCCCCTGCTGTAGAATGGCTGGCCCCTGCTGTAGAATTTTCACGTTACGGGGCTGACGGGCATTAAGAAACTGGACAATTAATGCCTTTGATAAAAAAAAATGCATTCTACAATCATCGTCCTCGTATTCCTCTGGGCTGCAGAAGGAATGTAACACAGCAGCGTTTACCCAGTGGGGTAACTAATAAGGGTCGAAGAGGTCCGCCACGTGTGGCGCTTTGTTGTTTTGCCATGCAGTATTTTAGTAGCCTACTTAACCTATTTGACAAGCAAAAGGAGTGGCATTTTCTGACCCAACACCGGGCGCCCCTAACTCTAATTGCAACACTGCGTTCACAAACTTTAATCGTTGACACGATCGTCGTAAGCAGTGCGCTCTTTTTAACACTCTCTGAGTCTGACTACCCACCGGTGTCATCCTGTTTGACCGAACGCCCAAGTCGGCCAGCGGTGTTTGAAATGTTTAGTGACTTGACTTAATTCCTTGAACTCCTTTACGGAGCAAATGGCTTCTGCAACCACTCTCCGGCGCCCTCTGTTTTTAGGAGGCCTTTTTCAGCCCCCCCCCCCCAATGTTTGGTTGAAACTTTGTTTTATATTTTGGAGGCTTCCTTAGCGAGAGGCTGATCCATCTCCATTTTTTCTCCCGGACACTTGTAGATCTAGGGGAATCTGGGTTGAAATGTTTAGTAGCGCCCATATTATACACCCAAAGTGTCTGCAATGCATTGGCGTACCTTGTCAGCGGTCGTCCAATCCTATTCCTGATAACAAATACAATCTTGTCAGCGGTCGTCCAATCCTATTCGTTATAACAAATACAATTTTACATGTGTTGCTTATCTTGATGAAAAAACAACAACCGATATTTATATATCAACACATACTTTCACATCAGAGCCGCGATCTTAAATCTTTTGGGGGGGGGGGGGGGGAGACTAGGCACTTTCATTGATAACTGAGATTGGGGGGGGGGTATTGGTCAAAAAGTTCATGTCGGTGTCCTCAGCAAGAGATATAAAAGAAAGTAGGGGCCCTATACATTACTATAAGATATCAGCGATTCTCAACCCCCTTCTTTTTTTTTGCGACTGTACACCAAAGCGGTGACGGGTGGTCGTGCGGTGTAGAGCGCTCGACTGTCGATCGGAGGGTCCCGGGTTCGAATCTCAGTGAGAACCTTGGGATTTTTTCAGGTCCTGGTGAAAGTCCCCAAGTCCACCCAGCTTTAAAATGGGTACCTGACTTTAAGTTGGGGGAGTACAGGCGGCTGGGCGTTGTGCTAACCACACAACCCCTTCATATGCCGAGGTTATAGAAACAGATGAATTCTACACTTCATCTGCCCCGATGACCCGTTAGGGTTAAGGGAACTTTACTACTTACTACTACTACCCCAAAGCGGTGCGAAAGTATGTCCGCCAGCACTCCTAACACGTAAGTTCCTCAAATTATTAGTTGTATTTATTGAGAATTATTATAAGTCACTGCGTACCCCTGCATAAGCTCTCCCCCTTGGGGTAAGCGCACTACCGGCTGAGAACCGCGGCTACCTATAGTATGTCTATGGGAAGGGGGGGGTCTCTCTTTCACCACGACCTAGACAAAAATCCACCGGTTCTCACCGGTGATTGAACCATCAAAGCCTACAGACAGGAGCTCGATCTATCATCCGTGCCCTGACCTATGCTAACACTTACCACTAGACATTTTTGTCAAAAAAAAAATTATTCTGAGATGACGGAACTGACCTCATTTCTTGACTTTAATTTTACCAAACAATAGTTGAACGATTTCAAAGTTTCCTTTTTTTTTAAAGTGTTACGATTATATAACCCCCCCCTTCCCCATTTTCCCCTTTTGTTATCAGGTTAGTGGCATGTCAGTTAGCATCCATTACGTTTTCGCATTCTGTGAACAACGACTTCATAAACGTTTGATTCACTCAAAGTCAGTGCCGGCCTTAGACATTTTTGTGATATAGGCAAGGACAGGAATTCCGCCCTTTTTAGTTTCATTTTCTAAGAAAACACTATAAATGCTATTTATTTTGAAGTAAATCCAAATTATGAAAATAAAAATATGATATATTTATAGTTGTATTACTGGTCCTAATTCTTCATAACAAATTTTTAAAATTTGGCAACTTTATAAAAGTTAAAGAGTTTTAAGTATACGTAGTGTATTTTTGGAAGATTTTTTTTAGTGGTGTCAATAGTGATGTAATAAATTAAGAGCATTAATCCACGTGACTTATTTGTTGTCGCCATTCTAAGCAATTTTGTGCTCTTATTTAATTTTACACTCTCTCAAATCTATTTACTTTATTTATAATTTTTATATTTTTTATTTTATTTTGCTGAAATTTGCCGCTCCTTGAAATAATGCCCCTCTAGGCAGCTGCCTATATCGCCTATACCTAAAGCTGGCACTGCTCAAAGTACAGTATGATTTTTATCATAACAGACATTTTTTTGTTTAAGGGGGGGGGGTAAGAAAGGACACATTTTCTTGGAAACATTGCTTGATTAACAAGTTTAAACAAAAAAATACGCTCTACGATCTTCTGTATCACCACAACCAAATACATCTACGTTATTCTCATTGTATTTATTTACCCACCTACGGGTTTAGTCCGGTTATTGTAATATTATTGAAAACAATGAGGCCGTCAAAAAAAATGTATTGAGTAAATTAGGAGCTGTCCTATCCCTTGTAAGTGCTTGCAGGGTCAGGCATGCATGATGCAATCATCAGTGATGCAATCACCCCAGTGATGCAATCCAATGATGCAATATGAGGGGGTGATATATCCTATAAATAGGGAAGTTACCACGGTTGTAGAGAGACGGAGACACACACACAAGAGAGAGAGACTAGAGACCCATGAAGGGGATACTAGATATAACACGTGGACTAAGTGGACAGTGCAGTCGAGAGTTATAATAGTTATAGACTCGTGTACTGGTTTATAGTGATAGCAGTTACTTGTGATTTATTGCCACTTCTCTCATCTAATATTGATCTTAGTATTTATCGTGTGTGTTGAATTATAGAATTATACATGTGATTTATTGATTCATCTTCTCAAGTGTTTATATTGAATTATCATATTCTCATCTGTATATATCATGCATTAAAAAGTTCAGTTAATTCTTTTACAATACAAGGAGTTGTGTCGTCTGATTTAATAAGAGTACAAGTGGGATACGACATAATCCTGGTATTTATCTGGTGGCAGCGGTAAAAACACCCAGTGGTGAGTAACACTTGTGTTGATAAAATAGTATATTTCGAAGAGACTGGATTTTATCTGAATCATCAACAGTTAAAAGAAAGTATAATCCTGGTATTCTCATCGAATATTAATTTTATCTGTGTGTAGTGTATATAGTATTATACAACGATGGAACAGTTGTGATTGATATTGCCACATGGTCTCATGGAATATTAAACTTATGTATTATTTGGTGGCAGCTAAAAGCGATAGTAAATCCAGTTGTACGTCTCTGCAGTGTTAAAAGACTTCGTTATTTGTGTATTCCTTCATTGGACATACGCTACAAAGGAAGAATTTTCTGAAACTTAACGGTAAGAATAATATTTTATTCTTGAAATATTTCTCGACATATTTTGGATTAGTTATACCACGTGACATTCCAACGTTTTCATTTATTTATACGTCTGAAAATAACAATAGCTAGTACCCCAGAAGAAGAAAAATGGAGACAATACAAAATTAGAGGAGAAGAATTAGGTCTCAAAGGTAAAGTATTGTTGGAATATATAGACAAAAAAGAAAATGAGGATAGAGAAAGAGAGGAGAGAATAAAAGAAAGAGAATTAAAAAGAAACTATGAAGAATTAGAAAGAAAAAGAAACTATGAAGAATTAGAAAGAAAAAGAAACTGTGAAGAATTAGAAAGACAAAGAAACCATGAAGAAAAAGAATTAGAAAGAAAATAAAATCATGAACTAGAACTAGCAAGAATAGCTGCAACTAAAGATAATACAACAACTGTAATAGAAGAGTCAAAAGGAAATTACTCGACTCAATTAAAAATGCAACCTTTCAATGGTAAAACTGAAGATATTGACACATGTTTACAATTCTTTGAACAACAATGTCAGCTACAAAAAATTCCAATCAGTGAATGGAAGTCGGAACTTTTCAAGCTTGTAAAAGATGATGCAAGAAAAGCAATCATGACAATACATAACTATGCTGAGTTGACTTATGAAGATATAAAGATGAAACTTCTGAAATATTTTAATAAAACAGAAGAACATTATCGTCACCGATTTCATGAACTAAAAATGTCAAATAAAGAACAACCTCAACAGTTCATTGATTTAGTTATGAGTGATTTAAAATCATGGCTTATGATGGCAGAAGTTGACATAAATAAACCAACTGAGATTTTAGAAATGATGGTAGCCGACAAAATTCTTAACATGTGCACTAGAGAAGTGTTTTCCTTCATTAAACAAAGGAATGTAAAAACTGTCAAAGACCTAATAAAAGTTCTAAGTGACTATAAAGATTGCTATCCCAATGATGAAATAAGTATATCAGACATTTGTGCATCTATCGATAAATTCAAACCACGGAATGAAACATACAAATTAAAGAATGATAGATACAAACCAAGATACATGAGTCAATCTAAAGATAATAATGTTTATTTTGAAAGAAGAATTTGTCACTATTGTAAGAGAAAAGGTCACATTTTGAAGTTCTGCTACTTGAGAAAGAAGGAACTAGAACAACATAGACCAGAAAACTTGACTTACGTCAAAATAGAAACAGATCAGAACATTATTCTACTGAAAAGTATGCTAATAGAAGGTATCAAAACCAGAAAGTTCAAGATGACGGTGAAAAGCTTTACTTACGTCAAAACAGAAACAGACCAGAACTTAATTCTACGCAAAAGTATGCTGATAGAAAATATCCAAAACAGAAAGTTCAAGATAATGGTGAAACAGAACAATACTGTGCAAATATTATAAATACAAAAGGTCAAATAATATTTCATCCTGCTATCGTTAATGGTCAACAAAGAAAATGTCTTAGAGATTCAGGTTGTACTACTGTAGTTGTTAAAAGAAGTCTGGTTAACAAAGATCAGTACATGTAAAAAAAAACACACATCAAGCTTGGAGATGGTACTATAAAGTCGTGTGACGTAGCAACCATTAAAATAGACTCACCATGGTTGGCTGGTATATGTGAAGCTATTATACTAGATAATCCTGTATGTGATTTGATTATTGGTAATGTGCCAGGAGTATCGAAATATCACACAGAAACAATTGTAAAGAACTGGATACAAAGAAAAAGAAATGAAGCTAGGCAACAAACAAGACATAATATACGATTCAAGAATAAAGGGTACAGACAATCATATAGCAGATTTGCTGTCTAGAATGATAATTGGCACATCTAAAGACAATTAATGAATGTGGATTTCTACTTAAATGGAGAAGTTTTATACTGTCATCATCGTCATTGAGATGTTCAACGATTGTGTCACACACAAATGTACGTTGATTAAGTTATTGTTTTTTGAGCTGATGTCACAAGACTGTTTTTATCAACGCAAGTTATCGTTGAGCACACTTTGCTCAATTTTTCGTCGCAGTTAATGGAGCAATTCATCGTTATTGTGAGCAGTCTTTGCTCAACTTTTCGTTACAGTTAATGGAACAATTCATCGTTACTGTGAGCAGTCGTTGCTCATATTGTCATCCTGACAATGTTAAACGTGAACACTGTGAAAACAATTTTGCCATGGACATTTATTTTGTGTAGAGACTATTTTGTGTAGAGACTATTTTGTGAAGAGACAATTATTGATTTTTTTGTGCTTAACTTTGACCTGACGTCATTGAAGCAAGACAGTGTAGTAAGAAACATGTTACACATATCCGTCGTCGTCCTGATGTTGATGAGATGATGGACTACACATCTACTCAAGGAGAACCATATATTTTTTTTTTCTTTTCAAAGTTTGTTACACATTCGTTTATTATTGACATATGTATAGAGATGTAATTGCATTTATATTTTTTGAAGATTGACATGTATTACATTTTGTTTTATTGAAAAGATTGAGAAATAATAGAATAATTAATAATGATATATCATAAGCATGTAATGCTATAAACAATGGCAAGAAAGTAATATTAGATGATTTTATTTTAAATTGTTGCTATTGCCAAAATTTCATTAGGTAATGAAATTTTTTAGGGGATATTGGGGGTGTCCTATCCCTTGTAAGTGCTTGCAGGGTCAGGCATGCATGATGCAATCATCAGTGATGCAATCACCCCAGTAAAATGGGAAATCCAAAAATAGATTTGATGCAATCACACCAGTGATGCAATCACACCCATGATGCAATCACCCCAGTAAAATGGGAAATCCAAAAATAGATTTGATGCAATCAACCCAGTGATGCAATCAACCCAGTGATGCAATCACCCCAGTGATGCAATCCAATGATGCAATATGAGGGGGTGATATATCCTATAAATAGGGAAGTTACCACGGTTGTAGAGAGACGGAGACACACACACAAGAGAGAGAGAGACTAGAGACCCATGAAGGGGATACTAGATATAACACGTGGACTAAGTGGACAGTGCAGTCGAGAGTTATAATAGTTATAGACTCGTGTACTGGTTTATAGTGATAGCAGTTACTTGTGATTTATTGCCACTTCTCTCATCTAATATTGATCTTAGTATTTATCGCGTGTGTTGAATTATAGAATTATACATGTGATTTATTGATTCATCTTCTCAAGTGTTTATATTGAATTATCATATTCTCATCTGTATATATCATGCATTAAAAAGTTCAGTTAATTCTTTTACAATACAAGGAGTTGTGTCGTCTGATTTAATAAGAGTACAAGTGGGATACGACATAATCCTGGTATTTATCTGGTGGCAGCGGTAAAAACACCCAGTGGTGAGTAACACTTGTGTTGATAAAATAGTATATTTCGAAGAGACTGGATTTTATCTGAATCATCAACAGTTAAAAGAAAGTATAATCCTGGTATTCTCATCGAATATTAATTTTATCTGTGTGTAGTGTATATAGTATTATACAACGATGGAACAGTTGTGATTGATATTGCCACATGGTCTCATGGAATATTAAACTTATGTATTATTTGGTGGCAGCTAAAAGCGATAGTAAATCCAGTTGTACGTCTCTGCAGTGTTAAAAGACTTCGTTATTTGTGTATTCCTTCATTGGACATACGCTACAAAGGAAGAATTTTCTGAAACTTAACGGTAAGAATAATATTTTATTCTTGAAATATTTCTCGACATATTTTGGATTAGTTATACCACGTGACATTCCAACGTTTTCATTTGTTTATACGTCTGAAAATAACAATGGCTAGTACCCCAGAAGAAGAAAAATGGAGACAATACAAAATTAGAGGAGAAGAATTAGGTCTCAAAGGTAAAGTATTGTTGGAATATATAGACAAAAAAGAAAATGAGGATAGAGAAAGAGAGGAGAGAATAAAAGAAAGAGAATTAAAAAGAAACTATGAAGAATTAGAAAGAAAAAGAAACTATGAAGAATTAGAAAGAAAAAGAAACTGTGAAGAATTAGAAAGACAAAGAAACCATGAAGAAAAAGAATTAGAAAGAAAATAAAATCATGAACTAGAACTAGCAAGAATAGCTGCAACTAAAGATAATACAACAACTGTAATAGAAGAGTCAAAAGGAAATTACTCGACTCAATTAAAAATGCAACCTTTCAATGGTAAAACTGAAGATATTGACACATGTTTACAATTCTTTGAACAACAATGTCAGCTACAAAAAATTCCAATCAGTGAATGGAAGTCGGAACTTTTCAAGCTTGTAAAAGATGATGCAGGAAAAGCAATCATGACAATACATAACTATGCTGAGTTGACTTATGAAGGTATAAAGATGAAACTTCTGAAATATTTTAATAAAACAGAAGAACATTATCGTCACCGATTTCATGAACTAAAAATGTCAAATAAAGAACAACCTCAACAGTTCATTGATTTAGTTATGAGTGATTTAAAATCATGGCTTATGATGGCAGAAGTTGACATAAATAAACCAACTGAGATTTTAGAAATGATGGTAGCCGACAAAATTCTTAACATGTGCACTAGAGAAGTGTTTTCCTTCATTAAACAAAGGAATGTAAAAACTGTCAAAGACCTAATAAAAGTTCTAAGTGACTATAAAGATTGCTATCCCAATGATGAAATAAGTATATCAGACATTTGTGCATCTATCGATAAATTCAAACCACGGAATGAAACATACAAATTAAAGAATGATAGATACAAACCAAGATACATGAGTCAATCTAAAGATAATAATGTTTATTTTGAAAGAAGAATTTGTCACTATTGTAAGAGAAAAGGTCACATTTTGAAGTTCTGCTACTTGAGAAAGAAGGAACTAGAACAACATAGACCAGAAAAACTTGACTTACGTCAAAATAGAAACAGATCAGAACATTATTCTACTGAAAAGTATGCTAATAGAAGGTATCAAAACCAGAAAGTTCAAGATGACGGTGAAAAGCTTTACTTACGTCAAAACAGAAACAGACCAGAACTTAATTCTACGCAAAAGTATGCTGATAGAAAATATCCAAAACAGAAAGTTCAAGATAATGGTGAAACAGAACAATACTGTGCAAATATTATAAATACAAAAGGTCAAATAATATTTCATCCTGCTATCGTTAATGGTCAACAAAGAAAATGTCTTAGAGATTCAGGTTGTACTACTGTAGTTGTTAAAAGAAGTCTGGTTAACAAAGATCAGTACATGTAAAAAAAAACACACATCAAGCTTGGAGATGGTACTATAAAGTCGTGTGACGTAGCAACCATTAAAATAGACTCACCATGGTTGGCTGGTATATGTGAAGCTATTATACTAGATAATCCTGTATGTGATTTGATTATTGGTAATGTGCCAGGAGTATCGAAATATCACACAGAAACAATTGTAAAGAACTGGATACAAAGAAAAAGAAATGAAGCTAGGCAACAAACAAGACATAATATACGATTCAAGAATAAAGGGTACAGACAATCATATAGCAGATTTGCTGTCTAGAATGATAATTGGCACATCTAAAGACAATTAATGAATGTGGATTTCTACTTAAATGGAGAAGTTTTATACTGTCATCATCGTCATTGAGATGTTCAACGATTGTGTCACACACAAATGTACGTTGATTAAGTTATTGTTTTTTGAGCTGATGTCACAAGACTGTTTTTATCAACGCAAGTTATCGTTGAGCACACTTTGCTCAATTTTTCGTCGCAGTTAATGGAGCGATTCATCGTTATTGTGAGCAGTCTTTGCTCAACTTTTCGTTACAGTTAATGGAACAATTCATCGTTACTGTGAGCAGTCGTTGCTCATATTGTCATCCTGACAATGTTAAACGTGAACACTGTGAAAACAATTTTGCCATGGACATTTATTTTGTGTAGAGACTATTTTGTGTAGAGACTATTTTGTGAAGAGACAATTATTGATTTTTTTGTGCTTAACTTTGACCTGACGTCATTGAAGCAAGACAGTGTAGTAAGAAACATGTTACACATATCCGTCGTCGTCCTGATGTTGATGAGATGATGGACTACACATCTACTCAAGGAGAACCATATATTTTTTTTTCTTTTCAAAGTTTGTTACACATTCGTTTATTATTGACATATGTATAGAGATGTAATTGCATTTATATTTTTTGAAGATTGACATGTATTACATTTTGTTTTATTGAAAAGATTGAGAAATAATAGAATAATTAATAATGATATATCATAAGCATGTAATGCTATAAACAATGGCAAGAAAGTAATATTAGATGATTTTATTTTAAATTGTTGCTATTGCCAAAATTTCATTAGGTAATGAAATTTTTTAGGGGATATTGGGGGTGTCCTATCCCTTGTAAGTGCTTGCAGGGTCAGGCATGCATGATGCAATCATCAGTGATGCAATCACCCCAGTAAAATGGGAAATCCAAAAATAGATTTGATGCAATCACACCAGTGATGCAATCACACCCATGATGCAATCACCCCAGTAAAATGGGAAATCCAAAAATAGATTTGATGCAATCAACCCAGTGATGCAATCAACCCAGTGATGCAATCACCCCAGTGATGCAATCCAATGATGCAATATGAGGGGGTGATATATCCTATAAATAGGGAAGTTACCACGGTTGTAGAGAGACGGAGACACACACACAAGAGAGAGAGAGACTAGAGACCCATGAAGGGGATACTAGATATAACACGTGGACTAAGTGGACAGTGCAGTCGAGAGTTATAATAGTTATAGACTCGTGTACTGGTTTATAGTGATAGCAGTTACTTGTGATTTATTGCCACTTCTCTCATCTAATATTGATCTTAGTATTTATCGTGTGTGTTGAATTATAGAATTATACATGTGATTTATTGATTCATCTTCTCAAGTGTTTATATTGAATTATCATATTGTCATCTGTATATATCATGCATTAAAAAGTTCAGTTAATTCTTTTACAATACAAGGAGTTGTGTCGTCTGATTTAATAAGAGTACAAGTGGGATACGACAGGAGCTTTAAATATTCAGTTTTCTTTAAACCACGGTACATCGGTTGCGGAGCACTGCACTGCACTATGTCTAGAAAGATAAAAAATTTGCTTTGAAAAAAGAAACAAAAAAACTTTTCCTCTACTAAAATACCCAGAATATAATCTGCTGCGAAATGTAAAAAAGTTGAAAGTGACAGTCAATCGATCCTAATCTTGGCCATCTCGAAGTTCAGCACAGAATCGGTGAACACACTTGCTGTTTGAAGTGATTAGGCCAAGGTATTAGCTTGTAGTTGGTAGCGTACTAGTATATATGACAGCGTGGAGGAATTCGTAGCAGTTTTTATCAATTAATATTTGGATACAATTACACTACAATATATTATTTTTACACTCATAATAATGTTCAATTTTCGTCGCAGAAAATCAATTCAGGTGGCAGTAAGAAGTGTAAGTAGAATATATATATATATATATATATATATATATATATATATATATATATATATATATATATATATATATAAAGGCATGTAATTACAAGTGAAAGTGAATGAGAGTATTGAGAGAGCCTGTTACTAAATGTTTGCGCGCGCAGTTGACACATTGCCCTGTATATCCCGAGTATTCCCGAGTGTATTTACTGACCTGAAAACTAAAAATCGAACGCTCTCGCATCCCTGGTGTTTATTGTAACTAAGTATTACTTTTAAAGTAATATTTTAGCTAGTATTAAAAAATAATCAAAGCTTAAAGCCTACATAAAACTTGGAGATAAGATTCCATTTTCAACTTACATGCTTACATTTACAATAAATTTTAATAAATATTTAAAAAAAAACTTTTATCATGCCTTCATCATGTGGACATGGGGGAAATAAAATAAAGGTTGTTTGTATGAGCAAAATATGGAAAAATGATGTATGTTTTCTTTAGTTAAACCCACAGATTAGATTTAAGGTATGATTCCACCAAGGCGAAACACTTTCTGTGGTTTAACTTCTAAGGATATTTTCACATTCTACCACTATTATATTTATTGATACTAAGAACGAATATAGTCTACGCATTATTAACTATTAGCTGTCGGAGTTACTGGACTTGGCAATCAAATGTAAAATCAAGTGTGTACAATCTTTTTTATCCTCCCGTAACACGCAAAATCAACTCGGCAAAAGCAATATATTCTTTTAAATGTTTATAAATGAAAACACCATATCCGCTATTTAAACACGATCAGTAGAATTCTTTTGGTAGGTTATTTCTTTCTTAAACTTTAAAATGACCAGGGGTTATGAAATCATAATTTAATTGTATTGTTGGCAACAAAATATTTTATTTTAAGTTTCTTAAACGCACTTGTTAGAAGACCAGATAAACCATTATATTAGGGTATAAGGAACATGACATATATAAATTTTTTTTTTCAGAATTTTTTTTTTCAGGATTAGGGTTAGGGATAGGGTTAGGGATAGAGATATATATCAATTTGCGCGAAAATCCCCGGAAAATTATTAACGGGTCGACCGTACATATGCTAGTAGTCGACCCTCTAGAGGGTCGAGTAACAAGTGCCTTTCTTAAACATCACATTTTATTGAATTAAGTCAATATTTGAAGGCAGTGGCTACGGTTCGGTCCGACCGAACCCGTATTTTTTTTACTTCGGGTAATATAGATAATATTGCTCCACACCCTAACCCTAATCCTGAAAAACAAAATAAATTTATATATGCCATGTTCCTTATACCATAATATAATGGTTTTTGGCTGGTGCAGGATTCACTGCAATATTTGAATGCTTTTTTGAACAATGACGATGTATAAAATTGTATTACATTTACTTAGATGATTCTGGACTAAACAATTATCATTTGGCATGGGGGGGGGGGAGGGTTGACAGATAAGCTGAGCAGCTCAAATGCCTCGATCCAGGTATAGACCCATGCCGGGCCGCTTACCACCAGAGACAAGTGATCTCATGAAATGAGAGTGGATTACTCTGTCATGTTGTGACTATTCAACGATACCACTGACCTGCATGTAGTGGGAATGTGTGTGTGTGAGAAACATTAATTTATTAATGCTTACTTATCATGGTACATTTTATGTATTATTTCGTTTATTTCAGTGCTCTTTATGATTAATTTTTTTGTTATTTCACGTTGTGATATACAACCTAATTAATAGTACTAAAAAAAACCCACTTAAAATGATCCTCTACAAGTTTTCACATTGCGCCTCTATTTCCTGGACAACGCCAGTTATGAAACTGCACGCCAGTTATGAAACTGCTAGTTATAATATAAAATATAAAAAAAAAACTCAAGTGACAACAGGATCTGAGGTGGATTTAAAAGTGGGTGTTTTGGGTGGACGCCTGGGGCTCCGACCTGTGTGGGTGCCATAAAGCCCAAACTGATGTATACCTGGGACACCACTTAATTAGATGACCCTTTGCTATGGTAGGCAACCCGTCCATCTCGAAAGATGATGGTTGCGCTCTAGGGTAGTCATCTAGTCGTGTTTTGAGAGCAGGTTCTTGAGTGGCTCAGCAGACCGATCCTGGACTGACAGACTCTTCCGCAGTGGCCACAAATGAAGCTGGGTGGAGGACCGAGGGCCAGTTTCTGCCGTGCGATCTTCCTTCTCTGTCTTTTGGTCTCCTGCTGTTGGTTCCTTAATTGTTCACCCTTTTTATAATACATAACTAAGATGGACCAAAATATAGTCAAATAATGCTTTTTTTTTTTTAGACTTATAGACCTAAACGCTAGTCAAAACTTACATGTGTGTTACGTCCCTGTAAGGACGAGATGAAATTTCTTAGATCCTACAAATCACTACTGGGGCGGTTTTTATGGTGCCCTTCTTTCATCCCCACCAATACAGATCGTTCAATAGCCATGGATGAACCATAGGAGATACAGCGGGGCTTAAGCAATGACCTGAAATATCCATTGGTCCTCAAAGAAGATAAAACCAGGGACCCTTGGGCAGACAGTCGACGCATTACCATACGACCATTTGCCCCTCCCAGTACTAAAAAGTATCAGCATATAATATAAAGTGATAGAAAAAAAAAGTATTAATCAGGAAGTTAAAAATTGTTTATAAAATGTTTGCCTGTCTATTCTGGAAGTTGAAAGAAAAAAATGAATTCATAAAACTGTTCTTTATAAAATGAGATTAATTAGTTTACTTTGAGTGGTTTAGTGAGTTGTGAACACTCTTTAAGGCTGAAATAGAAATACTTAAAGAGGTCATTGGCCATATGATCATATCTTAGGGAGGACTCTTTATGTTCATTTTAATTTTGAATAATATTGAATACCTGTATGTAAATGTATTTATTTTTCACTGCTAAAATAATAAATAAAATATTTTAGTAGATTTATAAATTTTACTTATAAAATACATTTTTATTTTATTGAAGTTGAAAGCAAACACATCTCTCAAAATCTCAACTTATGGATTTTATTGATAAATTGTTATATTTATATATTCTCAGGAAATAAGCATCCTGAATGTGATGAAAACATGCCACACACTGTGTCCTTGTTGAGTAAACTGCAGCGGCAGTGGATTAGTTTAGAAATGTCATTTCGGTATGGCAGGTGGACTCCTAAGAAAACTTTTCTGGGTTTAGTGCTGATATCAGCATTTGGCCTTTTAATTTTTACCATTTGTAAGTATCTCCTGCAGTTTATTTTTATTAAATCATCTTTGACATTTATTTTGTACCGGAACTCAGCTACTTTATATAACACGGTATAGTTTTGATCTTATTGTAAAAACATCATATTTGTTTTTTACTTTAAATAAGCTGCTTAATATTTCATGAATAGGATTATTGAAATGTATTGAATTTTGAATAATGATCCAACAAAGCATTTAAATGTACAAATATATCTTTAGATCACCTAATTTATTCAGTAGAGCTTTTACCATGGAATCCGAGTTTGGTAAGTTGTCATTGTTATAAAAATAATATGTAATTGTTATTTGCAATAATGTTGAAAACATCATTTTTTTTAGTTAAAGAACTAAATATGAACTTGTTCAATGAAAAAACACACATATTTCTCACCAGGATAACTGGTGTGATAGAGAAAAAGTTCCAGAGTATATGTTGTATCCTGCACCTGATGAAATGACAGTTGTCACCATGTTTGTTGATCTTGGTGTTTTCAAAAAAGGGGAGAAGACATTTGCTTATCATTCTCCCTATAAGTATAAGAGGTGGATGCGAACTTTTGGCAGAATGGTCAATCGAGTAGTGGCTTACTTTGAAAATGATGAGCATATAGAATATTTCAGGTATGGACATTTATTAGAAAATTGCCTATTTCTTTGCTTTATTGTTTTGTGAAATTTCCTCAACATTTTATGATTCTTAATATGTTCTAGCAAAAAAATATTGTTCTTGATGTCCAGAGATACATATCTTTAAGAAGTTTATTTAACAACTTTTCTTTGGAAAAAAAATGCACTAAAAAGTAAAATAGGAACTCATATCATACAAATATGTATGCACGCAGGCTTGCCCATCTCGATATGTAGATTGTTTATTTATTTATTGCTACTTATCAGCCAATATTAGAACATATTTAGTTTGCTATAATGTAATCACCTAGGCTTTTAATGTTAGTAATGATAATTTATATAAATATCATATGGTTTAGGGAGTTATTTTTTTACTTTTTAGTGCACTTTAAAAGCTTATTTAAAAAAAAAATATTTTGTTTTATTATTTTTTAATACTTTTTAGTTTCGAATTAATTAAACTTGGTATTTGTTCTTGCAAAGTTTAATATAATTAAATTAAATTGGCAAGTCTATCTGAGAAGATTCACTATTTTGCACATTTATGCACTGGTGCTATACTAAGGAATATTTTTTACCATTAAAAGAATAGCTAAAAAGTACTTTACTTTGAAATTTTACAAAATGCTAATTCATATACTTGAAATTATTAAAATCTTGCAGTGTCCTTTAAAATGTACACATGTACCAACTTTGAGACTACTCACTAAATAGAACAGGTCCATATGTGAGTTACAAGATTTGAGGACAGACCCACAAAAAATGAAACTAATTAAAAGCTTATAAATATGGCTTGAGATTTTTTTTTAATTTTTTTCAGATTTTATTAATGTTAAATTTTAGTTTGGGCATCAAGCATTACTGGAAAATAAAAAAAAATAACAATCTGGTAGAGTTTTGGGGATTTTTAATTTTAAATAGATTAAGTGTAAAAAAAAAATCCATTGCATTACTTCAAATCTAAATCCCTGGAGAGAGCTAAAATTCATTTCGTGGAATATTATGGGATACCAGAAATTTGAGAAAGAATGCTTGACCTTTTTTTTTCAGTGGCACCGCTAATGGAACATTATTTCTAGGAAAGTGCGTTGCGAATTTTCCCATTTATGGAAATTATATTCAACGACAATAAATTTACTAGTTACAGTTAAGGGTAGACAAATACGGGCCTATTTTAAAAAAATAATACTTTTTCTGTAATTAGAATTACCTATCATATGTACAAAAACATTTGCTCATTTTTTTTCCTGAATTAAGTCTGTTATCCAATAGATTGAACCTAAGGCTTTCAATTTGCCTGTTTAACTGCACGTGTGACAAAGCTATCTCCTCTCAATACTTCTCATTTTTGATTACATTGCAAATATTTTTTTAACCAGCATTGATATCTTTATGTTATAATCTTATCAATGACAGAAATGAGCAGAACAGTAACTATGTAGTGCATGAAGTCATTGGACGACATTCATCAGAGTGTAAACAAATTTAAAGATGTTTTTTTGTGTTTTTTTTTGTTTATTATTGTTTTATCAAACAATCCTGTTCATTTGTTAACTTTTTCTATTTTTTAAAAAAAATTCTTTCATTTTTAATTTAATTGTAACTAAAAATTAACTTAAATGAATGCTAAAAAAAAATGTAGAATGAATAATGGTATAAATCTTTGCAGCTTAAAAAATCATCAACTTAACTGGCTTTCATTCAATGCTTGACTAAGAGTGTGCTTGATGTATCATGTGACAAATCTTAACCTAAATTACATCTTTTTTTAAATTAACTTTTTAACTTCTTTTTGGATAATAAAGTCAAAAAAATTAGTAAATGACTTTCCGGTATGTTTAAGATAAAGATGTACAAATCATATACATGTACTACTAAACACTTAAAATACATACTTCTATTTTGATCTTTTTTTTTTCTAATTTGCTAAAAAAAAAGGCTGAAAGATATCAAACTTAAAAGTTTACAACTAATGTCTAATCCTGAGGATTTAAAAAGTTCCCTTAAACCCCTAAGGGCTCATTGGGGCAGATGAAGTGTAGAATTCATCTGTTTCAGTAACCTCGGCATATAAAGGGATTGTGTGGTTAGCACAACGTCCAGCTGCCTTTACTCCCCCCAACTTAAAGTCAGGTATCCATTTAAAGCTGGGTGAACTTGGGGACTTACACCAGGATCTGAAAAAATCCCAAGGTTCTCACTAAGGTGCGAACCCAGGACTCTACAGTCGAGCGCTCTACACTGCATGACCACCCATCCCCTCCTGAGGATTTAGTTGTACTAATATTTAATCTGCATAATAGCTAATTTTTTACCATAAATGTATTGTACCGGTGCTGAAATTACATTAAAAGACAAGGAGTACACATGTAAGATTAAAATTTTTTATTTGTAGAGGCCATGAAAATAATTTAAAGCTCCAGAATAGATTGGCAAACATTTTATAAACAATTTTTTATTTCCTGAGTAATACTTTTTTTCTATCACTTGATATTATATGCTGATACTTGTAAGTACTAGGAGGGGCAAATGGTCGTGTGGTACTGCGTCGACTGTCGACCTGAGTGTTATAAAAATAAGTAATTTTTAGGTCTCAGCTAAACTAGTATTAATTTATATTATTTACTTGATACATGTATTTATTTTACATTGTATATTCACTATTTCTTTGCAGTTAAAAAAAACTAATGCATTCAATACTATTTTGCTTTTCTTTTATTCCTAGAAAAATTCGATCTTGTTTGCCTGCTAGTCACACAAAAATTATTAAAATTCATCGAGGTGATCTTCCAGCATTTAAAAATCTTGCACAAATCAGACACATCTATAGTCAGCCGTCATATCCAAAGTATCACCCTAACACAGTTTATCCAGAGTATTCTTGTGCTATGCATGCTAAATATGATGTTTTACAACGGTCTTGCATCATGGACTTTTTTAACACTCCTTATTTTGCATGGGTAGATATTGGTCTCTTTCGTCAGCTTGATGGCACAGACTATCCTTTGTTTAAGCTCATTCCTCCTGATAAATTCAACCCCGAGAGAATTGGATTTTCTCAGGCCTGGCCTCAAGATCCAGCCTTTCCACCAGAATATGTAATGAAAGAGCAGATGGTTTGGGTATCAGGAAGTATGGTGCTGGCCACAAAAGAGGTTTATTTTTGTTTGATTATGCTTAATTTAATTAGTAATGGGATGATTCCTCAGGGATCAGAAATATCAGATTTTTTTGGGTATTGGATTAATGTTTTTAGCTCTGTAATTATGAGTGTTGCCTTAAAATGTGATCAAAAATAAAACATTCATAATTTTTATTTATTTATCAAGCACACTGAGCTCTATGATAACTGGAGTGCTCAAAAGGCTGAAATACTATATGATAAATGTTTGCCATCATATTGATGGTATCTAGACATCACAAATTCCATCTCTGTTTCGCTGCAATGGCATACTATCAAAATATTCATAGAATTTCAGATTTCTGCAGTTGAACAGCAATTATTTTCATTTTAAAATTTTTTCCAGCAGGTGTAGTTTTTCACAATCATAAACTAACCAAAGTAACTTTTTAGAAACATCAAATTATAACAAAAGAATGTCATTGCCGCGAAACATACAGAATTTGCAAGCTTCTTTTCAGACCAATGGAGGCTTTCTAAAATATTTATTCTTGGTAAACAAACAAAGTTTTGCTTATAGAAACATCAACTCAATGAAAAAAAAATCCAAATAAATAAACATATTTTAAGAGGATCATTTGAACTGCAGTAAATTTTAGATGAAAGTTCATAGTTAAAGTAATTTTTGCTCAGCAATTGGCTTATTTAGGCTGGTTTTAAATCCCACAATACATGTATTAGTCATTTAGTGCCAGAAGTTGAATTTTGTGAAAAATTTTTAATGCATGTGTTGCATCTATTTCATATTGACAATTAATAGTAAATATCTTGAGTGCTTACTCCAGTTATTTTAAAGCACAAGGAATAACCACTAGTGGAAAATATTTTATAGCTAATTTAAATAAGCCAATGCTCATTTAGTGATAAACCTGTGCCTGCATGTACTATTCTGAAAAACATTTTCTTATATTATTTCAGTACATGTTGAACTTTACTAGAGACTACAAAGAAGCTGTAAAAGAGTTGCTGGATCAGGGCCTTTCCAATTCAGACCAGGAGGTGATTTATTCAATGTACTCTGCTAAAATGCGAAAGCCACACTATACCAAGATCAAACCTTACTTGTGTCATCGAGGTCAGCTCGGACTGTTTGGGTCAGCTTCACGATATTTCTGTTTGGGTTATGTTTGTAAAAATGCTTGGGAAAAAAGAGTGCCGCACATTAAAAGTAAAATTACGCCTAGTGATAATTCCAGATAGTATCAGGAAACTCTACTAAAGGAAAATGTAAATATTAGAGATTGAGACAACTTGTGCTTTCATCTAATAAAACCAACAGTCCATCAACAAGGGTCATTTGCCTTTAAAAAAAAAAAGAATGATTTCGACATTATTTTTGTATAAATATAACATCTCTATTGTAAATTGAAACCTTAGTACCTTTTTTCAAGCTTTGACTGATAAATAATAATTGGCAGCTTGACTGCCCAATGGTAGAAGACTTGATTAACATGTTGCAGAGTCTCATATTTAAATAAGGATAACTCAGCAGCATCTTGCAAACATTTTCATGGTGTTTGCACTACTATTATAAGGTGATATGTTAATGGGTAAAAAATCACTTGACTCTTAGTCATGTTTTTGGTTGAATGGACACAAGTTAATCATTGTTGCTTATTGCACATTAATGATATGACAGAATCCAATAATTTTCAGTACTTTATTTTGTTCATTCCTACTATGAATATCAAAACTGTTTAATCTGCTGAAAATGCTTGAAGAGTGAAAGTTTAGGCTGTAAGTTCACATTAGTTATTGTTACTTCTGCCATATTACATGTTGTTGATTGTCTGATATTAGCATCTCATGGATATGGGGGGAAATAATAAAAAATACTTAAAGTTTATGATTTGAATATGAGGATACATTTCATCAATTTTTTTATAATATTTGAAACATTCAAAAGTGTAGCGAAATCAATTTGATATGCAGTGCTTTAGGAAAAATAATTATTTTGAATATACGTATAACTGATTAGTTTTTTGTCACAGGATAGACTTCTTAATCTTTTGCAATCATTCACTTAAATAAGAAAGGATTGTTAAAAAAATGTAAATTATTATTAATCTTTGGTATTTTTTTTTTTACATCACGAGACTATATGTTTTACAATTTACTTGACTTTTTTGTTTTACTCAATAAAAAAAACACTTACTGCAATTGTTGTGGCACCTTTGTTTATTGTTTTATGTTCATAAATACCCAAGTACCAGACAAATGTATGAGAATAAGTGGAATGATACAGCTTGGAAAAATATGGAGAAAATGATGTCCAATGAGATTAAATGACCTAACACATGTATTAAAACTAGCCTTAAAAACAGCTACCAAATCATACCTTCTTGTATGTACAATGACTTTACATAAGTTAAATTTCAATCATATAATGTTTATGATGGTGTATAATTGCAATGGACTAGACATACTGTATATAGTCATGGTAAAAAAAAGATAATAACTAGTTCAAACTTTTATAACATGTGATATTGTCTTACCAAATGAAACAAAACAATGAATAATAAAACTTTAAATTATTAAATGCAACTTTTGGAGCCTAAAGGCATAAAATATTTTAAGCAAAGTTACTGGGGAATTAATGCATTTATCTTTGACATTGGTAGTAAATCCTTAAATTGAGTTACAGATGATCTGTAATAAATACATAAAAACCAATGAATTGCTTTAAAGCATGCAATGAATAAAATAAAAATATACCATACAGAACTTGGTGAAGTGAACACAAAGCAATTTGTTGAATGGAACACAAAGCTTTCTACATGGAATAAAAAAAGTTAAAGATGTGATAAAATATATTGCACTACCAGGGTATGTCAATAAAGTTTAAAAAACAAACAGAAAATACATTGTACCATATTACGCAATGAGTAAAGCTGGAATGGAAAAATAATCACTGAGTAAAATGACAAAAAAAAATAATAAAGGAGACTTAAGGTTATGATTACAAGAATGTGTGTGAAAATAAATCCAATGGTAAAAATATCATTTTTCTTTTATTGCACATATGAGTCAATAGTAAAATAAATAAAGCTAATGTGATCAAGGATCTTTGGCAAATAAAATTCAATTGTCTTAAAAGCAGAAAAGTTAAATCAATCATGGTTGAAAAAATAAAAGGATACATTTACTAACATACTGAGGATTTCATCAAATAAAAAAATACAGCTGAGCAAAATATTATGAAAATTTCAGACTGGCAAAAGACCTTTTCATGTTATCACAATAATTCCAATTAAATGGTCATGTAAAAAATCACAGAAACCAAACCTGAGGAGTTAGTGCTCTTAGGTCATATATGGAGCTGACTAGGTTGATTTTCAAAATCAAGTTTAATAAATTATCCCATCTAAAAAAAATTCATTACATTGCAGAACTAAAAATGAGACATGTTGAAAAAAGCTAGTGTAAAAAAAAACAAATCTGGGTTTTAGCCATAAGGTGACATTTCAATCCAGTCTGTGATTGAATATTATATTTTCATAATAAACAAAGTGTGATAAAATATAATCTATAATAGACTTTCAAAGTCAGTATCACAAACAAAACCTTAATAAACTCTAGACTTTTAATTTAAAAAAGTAACAATCACAGAGATTTATGTTGTAAAAAAGGCTAAAGAAATCAAATGAAACTAATTACATTTCACATTTTTATTATTTATGCTTTTTCAAAGTGAAATTTTTAGGTCAAAATATCATTTCTCCTAGGATTGATGATTACTGACTAGTATCCTATTTTTTGAATAAGAATAAATTCAGCATTTTTTATTCTCAACATTGTTACCCCATATGCACTGGTTATGAATGTTAAACAAATTTATTTTTAAAAATATTGATCTTCAATTTTCATGAATTTACCCTTCAAACTGAAACTCACATGTTATTAATTACATACATGCAATCACGAGGTCAACTTATCATTTGAGCAAAACTTGAGTGAAAATGAGAAGATGACAAAAAAAAATCTACTGATCCCCATAAACTGGAGAGCTTGGGGTGCTGTTGTAGGGACAAACCTCATCTGCTAGATGACCTATACACTCCACCGTTGGCACATGACCACTGTCCCACATCCCAGCATTCACCTGTGAGCACAAGCCATGGAGAGTGCAAGGAATCTTTAACCTTTTTCTGAACTCATGAAGCAAACCTCTGGCCTGTAACGAGAGACAGGTTTATATAATAAAACAAAAAAAAACAACATTGGATAGTTATTTTTTTAATAGAAGGTGGAAAAAAAAAAACCCACACTGATACATGTATCATATTATATTTTGAAAATACAATAGAGAAATTATTTAAAATAAAAAATTTTTTTTAAGAGGACTGCATCAAATTTTATAGTAAACTATTTTCTGATAGAATTCCATATCAATGCATATTACATCAATAAAATATTTGCTTAGATTTTTTGTGTGTCATTAAACATTGGACATGCAAGAGCAACAAGAAAACATTAATTTAGGTCAGATTGACAAGAGATTGTTAAACGAGTTCTTCTAGTTTTATAAATATGTAAATTTATTTCAAAGACAATCTTTAACGTTAATTTTTCTCTTTTTATCATTGAAATTCAAGCTAGCAGTTAAAGATTTAATACATTAATTATCTCATATATTCAACTTTAAAAATATCTCAGAATTTTAAAAAATGCAAACTACCTGAAGTCATCTTCACTTGTTTTAGTTATAAATTGGGGGGTGGGCCGATTTTTCAAACTGAAGGGCTAGAACAAGAGCAGATGGATGGAGTACTTATGTGGATTAATATAAATTAAATGTAAATGTCATTGACGTGAACAAGCAGTGATGAGCCGAGCAAAAGGCAGAGTCAAACAGTCTGACCTGCTGGACTTGACTCTAGTGCCTGCTGTTTGCCCATGTCCATAATAGACAAGAGTTTACATTTCTTGTGTTGAAAATATTGCTAACCTTTCTGAGGACAAGTCTTCCATTCATATGCATGGCCAGACTGGAGAAGTGAAGGAGAATTTCATCAGCTGGAAGTCTCTGCTCCACAACATCATCCCCATAGATAGCAACTATGGCCACGCACACAAACAGATGAAAGTAGTCTGTCTGATAACGGGCCCAACAGGCTTCCCAAATGCGAAGAGCATCAGATTCACAAAACTCACGCTTAAAGCATAACAGGATCCACCTTATGTGAAAGAAAAAATTATGTCACATTTCAGTTAAATATTTTTATTTTGATAAATTATATATTTTTTTTAATAATCAGGCTATACATTCTATGTGCAAATACAAAAAAGTATATTTCTAATGCTTTGATTTCACCCTTTTATTAGATCAAAATCATTCACTGTTTTTCTTTAACCCTTAATGTCTTGTAGGCGCAGATTGCAGGTTTTTTTAACTTGTTCTGCTACTTTTGATTCTGTATCCAGTTTATAGAAAATACTTTATCAAAAGTAGTGGAATAAGTAAAAAAAGCGTCGATCAGCACTTACAAGATGCAGAAAATGAACTATTTTTTGAGGCTTAAACTTAAAATAAACTGGTAATATGAGCCAAGAACTTTTTCCAGCAAATTTTTGAAGTTAGTAGATTGTTTTACATGTTTACGAGAGATGTGGAAAAAATGTACATACCATTAGAGAAATGAATTTTAAGTTTGAGAAATAATATTTTAAAAAACCTTTAATCTTGACAGAGTTATCTCCCCAAACCTGGATTTTCAGAATGTATACATGAGTACAAGTGCCAGTAATTAAAGGTTATTCTAAAAATAATATTTCAGCAATGAAAGAACA
This sequence comes from Bulinus truncatus, assembly GCA_021962125.1. Lineage (NCBI taxonomy): Eukaryota > Metazoa > Mollusca > Gastropoda > Planorbidae > Bulinus > Bulinus truncatus. Next base: position 3,539,941 of record JAGDYQ010000067.1, on the reverse strand, counting down.
CATTCACTAACCTGTGACAAAACAACAGTTCCATGGCATCCTGACCCAACATTTTCAGATGATATTGAAATTTAGGAAGTGTGACTCGTAGAAGTTCTCTTAGATAATTCTAACATGGAAAATATCAAAATTTTTATCACAGAATATATATCAATCAAAATGGGCATCAATATTTAAAAAAATTAAAGCCAATAACATGAATGGCAGGCAGTTTGTAGCCATGGACTTTTCACAATAAATAATAAGAAAAATTTACCAAAATTATTAAGGGATAAGTTATCGATTTGTTTATAAAGTATTAAAAAGCCTTAATATATTTAAATATTGATAATTTAAAAAAAGGTTTATATTTTGAGTTATATATATTTTAACACCATCATCCAACAAATGTACGTCAGTTCCACATGCCAGGTTATTCACAAAGGCAAGCTGACGGAGCCTTTTGAGGTCAGGACTGGAGTGAGGCAGGGCTGCTTGTTATCGCCGACCATCTTCCTTCTGGTAGTGGACTGGATCATGAAGAACTCCACCGAGAATGCAAACACAGGAATTCGATGGACCTTCACTAAGCAGCTTGAAGACCTCGACTTCGCGGATGACGTCAGCCTACTGTCACACCGGCAACAAGATGCACAACAGAAACTGAATAGACTCGCAGATGAAGCAGACAAAGTTGGGCTCAACATCAATACCAAAAAGACAGAAACCATACGGATAAACAACAAGCAACAAGATCCAATCTAACTACAAGGATCCAACTTCAGTGATGTGGACAAGTTTGTCTACCTGGGCAGTGTGGTGAGCAAGGATGGAGGAGCAGATGAAAACATCAGGAGCCGCATCAACAAAGCCAGGCACACCTTCAATACCCTGCATCCCATCTGGAACTCTACCGCACTTTCCGGGCGGACAAAAGTCAGCATCTTCAATACCAATATGAAAGCAGTCCTACTATATGGTTCAGAAGCATGGAGACTGATCAAGACAACCACCACCAAACTGCAGGTGTTCATCAACAGATGCCTCCGCAATATCTTACGCATCAGATGGCCAGAAAAAATCTCCAATGCCACCCTATGGGAAAGAACAAAGCAGATCCCCATTGACCAAGAGATCCGAAAGAGAAAATGGGGCTGGATAGGCCACACTCTGCGCAAGAGCCCAGACAATGTCACAAGGCAGGCGCTAGAGTGGAACCCGCAGGGAAAGAGAAGAGCAGGCAGGCCAAAGGAGACATGGAGATGCTGCACTGAGCGAGAGATGAAGGCAGTTGGATGGACGTGGGCTCAGCTAAAGAGAGACACCCAGAATTGAGTCCGCTGGAGGAGCGTTGTTGAGGCCCTATGCTCCCAAGTGGAGTCAGAGGATTAAGTAAGTAAGTAAGTAAGTATTTATAGTGTAGCACTTAGATAGTGATATAAAATAGAAGTCTTATTAAAAAAATGACTTTTAGTCAAAATGATTTCTCAATAATAAGATAATGTATCCTAAAACAGCTTCATCAATTGGAATGAATACACTATTAAAAACCTATAGACTACTAATAAAAATGTCGGTGCGGCCTTAAAAAAACTAAGCTACATTCTTTTGAGTGAGTTTGCCGATTAAGTATAAGGGGATGAACCAGTAATGTATCACAATAAATTATTTGAGTTAAAAAAAAATTTGGCGGTAGTTGGATTACATGATCCAAAGAAGGATGCCCATCCATTATAACATATTTTGTGGGTTTTTTTAATAATTTTTTTTAAATAAAAAGACACAGTTGTAAGATCAAATAGATAATAAATTTACAAATGTGCTGGCATGATATTTGGAAATGTCAGTCTTTACAGTATAAAATCAGAAAACAAATGAACTATGTATTCAAAATTCCTATGAAAAATTACTTTTTCCTCATTGTCTTTTATTAAGAATAAAGCTTTTTATGTATGTTTCAAGAATTACTAGATGTGAAAAAGATTTCATTTATAAACTACATCATAGCTTTGTTCCTAAAACACTGACTTGTTTATTACATTTAGTAAGCTGTACCAAATAAACACAGCTAATAGCCGAGATTAATTAAAAAAAAAAAAAAGCTTTGAACAGACAGATATTAAGCCTACCAATTGTTTGTCCATGTCACTGTCTGTGGGTGAGCTGACAAAAATAGTTCTGGTCATGAGTCCAGTGAAGCACCAATAAGCCTCTACTTCCTGCTGTATGGCTGCAAGTACAGGAGCAAGCAGGTCAGACATTCCTTGAGTGTAGCCCATGGATGGATTGGCCACTGCATAGTTTAACAGGATATTTCTTAGATAAAAAGGATGTGAGCACAGGTTAATAACTTATCAAAAATGTTATGGTATATGTAAATTTTTTGGTCCAATCATTTTGCTACGGGCATTTTATAATACATTTCTTTAAAAAATATTTTTAAAAAATGCATACTTCAATACTTCAATGTTCGGATTGTTCTCTCCCCTAAAATATGGGTGGGAGCGATCTGTTCTAACAACATCTTTCTCGACAATGCACTGAATGCTACGCCAAAACTGTTGCTGATCTTCCAGGTCCATTGATTCTCTTAAGATTAAAAAAAAAAAACCAACAGTGTTTAATTTAAGACAAGAATAACCTGTATTTTTACTCATAAAAATTATGTACGTGTGACACTATAAACTACAAGCGAAAAAAAAAACATGTGAAAAGTTATCTGAAGTGCTAATTAGCATCAGAAGGATCACCTTTTTTTACGTATATTTTGATACTCAATGTATTTATCATTTCTGATCTGTTCTCGCTGCTCAAAAGTGGAGTCAAATGGGAAGTAATGCAAAAGGAATGGCCACACATCATGGCGTATACTAGAGTCAAGACCTCCGAAAAATATGGCCTGTAAAATCATCAAACACAAAATCTAAATAGTTTTTCCCCAAACAACATTCTAAAGCATCAAAAATAAAAAAAATGTAACATCTCTGACGCATTTATCCAAATTTACCTTACGCAACTGGAAAACATCCTCAATCCTGCCATCTTCAGTCATGTGAGTCTTCCAAATCTCGTCTGTGACTTTGGGGAATAGGTGTTCTTCAGGATGGCATTGATCATCAGTCAGGTGAGGTTTGACTACTAAAAACTGTCTGTATGGCTTGTCTCCTTCAACCCCCTGTTTAAGAAACAATAGTATGAGGAACATTATATAACAATAAAAGAATTTCATAGAGATATATATTAAGTCTATTAAAAGATACAAATATTAAAAAAAATTCTGAAAGATTAACAGAACATAATGTTATTAATTTTTTTTTAAATTTAAAAATTATTGAAGTAGCTAAAAATCTCAATGTTTTCCTAAATTAAGATATTTACAATCTATAACTTTAGTGAGTTTCCGTTAACTTACTGCATATGTAAACAGTGACAATGTGGAAATTTTTGTTTAATAAAGGAGCCCTCATAGACATTTTGCTAGAGGACCAAAGTTCTTATTACTACTACAGGTACTTAAATTATAGGAAGGTAAAAAAAATGAAAAAAAAAAATTAAGTCCCTTGTTACAACTAATATAATATAAAAAATTAAAGAATCAATACATTTTCTGCCCCTTTTAGGATTGTTCTGTTTCTTTTGCTTCCGTGTTTTTAATACACATCAAATAGTTATAAAAGGTTAACTACCATATAAAGCAGACAATGAACTATTTTTTGGTTTAAACTTACAAAAATTGTTTAAAGTAAGTTTAATTTTTTTAACACATTTTTAATAAGATGTGTAAAAATTAGAGTATGTTTAGAGAAATAATTGGGTAGGAATTAGAATATACACATGTAAAAAATAATATACATGTATATGACATTGGTATTGCTTTCAATGATAATATCAGTGTGTCAGAAAATGATTTAGATTAAATTGTGAATGAAACAACTGAATCAGGTGACATCACTGCATAAAATTACTCAATTTGATGATGTCACATATCAATTATTGCTTTTTTTTTTAATTTCACTGATCCATAAACATGTTCATATAATTTTAAAAGATTTCTATTTTAGTCTGTAAATTTTAAGTTGCATTATTAAAGACTTTTAGGAAATAATAGTTCAAAATTTAAAAACCTACAATATTGACATAGTTATCTCCCCATACCAAGATTTTCAGCTGAGTACAAAGGTACAAGGGCTAGTAATGAAAAAGGTCAAGATATTTTTTCACCTCATCTGTTTGATGGGCAAACATGCTCCAGTCCTCAAAAATCTCTGCAAGTTTGTCCAGTCCACCATTATGAAAATGAAGTATTTTGTACTGGCTCTCTCTGCTTGCAATCACCACTTGGCCTTGTGTGCAGGCAGTGTCATTATAAAACAGTCGCAATGACCTCATCTGACCTGAAAAACGGATTTTTACTTTACTACATAAATAAGAGTGAGTTCATTAAAACCCTAAAATTTGTACAGAGTGCATGTATTTAAAAATAAATTAATGAAATGATAAATCATTTTTATCTTGATATACAAGTAATGTGAAATTGCACAACTTCTACTCTAATCATGGGCATGACAGTGATCAGAATACAAATTAGTTAAGGCAAGAAAGATTTACCCAAATCTACTGAGAAAACTCCACAGAGCTGTTCTCTGGCACTACGTTTTTCTCTGTGATTGGTTGAAGAAGTTGTCATAGCATTTTCTGGAAATGTCAGGTTGTGGTAGCCTACTGAGCTACAGCTGCTGGGAGATTCTGGCTGGTCAGCGGGCCACTCTTGGCCTGGAGATACTAAACAGTCAAAATAAAACTGTATAACATCATGCAAAGTGTATCCACTCCAACAAAGCAAGTAAGTACATTATTTTTTTTAATCCATATTGTTGTTTATGTGCTCAAGACCTACCATAATCTTTCTGCTCTCCCGCTGCCCCCTCTAACAAAGCATTGTTCTGTTTCTTTTGCCCCCCCTCTCCCACTCTATTTCATCATTTCTTTTAAAACTGAATACATGTACAGGCTTTGATTTTTAAACTTTTATTCAAAATTTAATTTTTGATTGAGAATCATTATGTCTGAATGTAAAATAAAATATATAGTGTACACAGACTTAAAATCATTTATACACTTTTTTTTTTAGGAAAAAAACATCTAGAACAGAATAAATTTGAATAGTGATTCACCATTATAAATTATTTAATTACTCTGGATTATTCCCCATTATTAATTTATGGTACGCAATAAAAACTTATGTGAAGCATTAAGAATCTGATCTAATAAATGTCCCTATCAGAGTCCAGTTGGCAAAACAGATTTCAATAAGCGCCAGTCACTTTAAACAACAGGCAAACTAAAACAAGCATGACTTAACACAGCCATTATAATATGCATGCACTTACTTGATTCGTCTACTGATGAACAAGGTGTGTTAGGTCCTGAGTCAGGGCCAGATGTTGTAGATGAACTGGATGATGAATGGGACTTACTTCTTATGACATGAATGTCAGGTGTGATGGCTGGTGTGTTGGGGGGAGGTCCCGTACTTGGTGGAATATGGAGATCTAGAAAAGCCTGATTAAAAAAAAAAATTGACCTTTTTACAAGATTTAGTCAGGTGTAAAGCGTAAAAAACATACCTCCTGTAAAGGAACAAAGCTTAATTTTCTTTTAACATATCAGATTTTGTGATACAAGTATAAAAGAAAGTTTTTTTTAAATGAAAATTCAAAATTTTCAAAACTAGTACACAATCCCTTAATATGCTGCGGCTATAGAAACAAATGAATTGTACACTATTGATGATCTGCCCAGGTGGCCCTTAAGGGCTAATATAACTTTACGTATTAGATTAAGTACTAACCATCAAAACTACTAGCTTATGGAGTAATGGTTTAGACCAGACATGGGCACACTACAGCCTGCTTGATCAGGCCCGTGATCTAATCCCTAAGCCCATTCACGTTGAATTTTATTTTATACTAATTTCTATTTTATATTATCACTCCACACATCTGCTCCGTCTCCACCCCTTCTGTCAATTATTCCATAGAGGCCTCAGGTTCAAAAAATTTGACCACCCCTGGTTTAGGCAGTAATTTTGAACATTTCTAAATTTGCCATTAGTTTATTTTTTTGCCTATGCTGAAATATATTAATGACTTTCATTAGGTTACCCTGGATAAGCTAGTCTGAGTCAATTGTTCTGGAAGACAGTGAAGGCCATCTTCAACTTGTACATGAGTCAAAATATTGGAAGATGGGCTGTGGTTATTGGAATCTGAACTAAGGCTTTGGGTGTCTGCATCTGTAGACTGGGAACTGCTGGTCTCAAACTTGTTCTCGTCACGGTTGATGTTGTTGTCAGTAATACTGTATGGACTAGCATTGCTGTCACATTCTTGCTGTTCTGTAACCACAACCAGTTTGTCCCCTTGGATTTCTATACTCACAGGTTTAACATCTGCAATGATAAGAATAATACATATAAATTTTTTCTACAATGTATCAACATGACACCCAAAGACAGACTTAGGAAAATTATGACCCACTGGCCAAGTAAGGCTGTTCAATCTAGCCCATGATAAACTTCTTTGTGATCATTAGGGTTTCTCATTTCCCAGTGTTTTGCTAATTCCAGAATGTCAGGACAAAAAAGGTTCTCATCCTGGGATCAAACGTGTCCTTTTTAAAGAGGCATTAAAAAAAGTTTAACTAAAAGAGGATATAATATACAATAAATAAAAGTCATAGTATTTCATATTGAATTTTTCACACAAAAATGCCATATTTCATTAAAGACTGGAAATAATATAATATAACAGAAAATCAGGAAAGGGTGGGGAGTAAATAAGAATTAACTATAAAGCATAGATCAATTTAATAAAATGAATCTGACTAATTTTAGAATTATTGAGAGAATTAATATTCCACATTCTATTACGTAAAAACAAGTTTAAAAACTCTCCATTTATGTTTCAAAAGTGTTTAATGTCTGTGTTAAGAGATCAAGTTGATTGTAATGTTAAACAAATACAAAAAGACCCCCGGGCTCCCACCTGCGTTAAGGTCCACAGTGTAGGGAAAATTTTCTTCAGTCATTAATGATGAAGTAAACCACTGACTTAGTAGCTCAACTTTTGTCCACTAGTAGTTAACATATCGACAAGAAATATTAATATCAACAAGAAATATTATACTTTAAACGCTACAAAGCAAAAGCTTGAATCACAGCAGATATACCAAAATTAAACAAGCAATTAAGCCTGTTCCATTCTGGACACAGGACGTGTTAGCGCATTTTCGTGTTATGTATCAGTACGTTTGTTAGCTTTCAGTAAATATTTGTAAATTTTGGAAATGTTTATAAATTCAATTGTGTAATGCATATATCTGTAAAAAAAAAATTATAAAGACGTTTCTTTATATTTGAAAAAAAATTATTGTCTCTTAAATCTAACTACAAGTGGTTTGTGGTTACTGAAATAGGACTCATAATTGAAAACATTCTAAATTATAGTCATTTAATCGTCCGAAAACTCCGTCAATTGTTGCATAGCTCTGATACTTTCAATTAAACTCAGAACACAAGCTTACTATTTCATTTGATGAGTTTCTTAATAAATCTTGGTGAAACTACGTGCTGCAGTATTTCGCACCAAATGAATGGGTTATTGAACGTACAAGGTGTATATATAATATATAAGCCCCTTAGGAGCCCTGAAGCCCGGCCCTCAGAGGTCCTATTGCGAAATGAACTTTTGATGTACACATGGCAGGCCAAGACCTACAAAATGATATATACATCATGGGTCTAGGACTTATAGTTGCTGAGATATAGCGCTCCTTTATTAATATAGCTTATATAGTAAAAAACGGTACTCCCTTAGGAGCCCTGAAGCCCGGCCCTCAGAGGTCCTATCGCGAAATGAACTTTTGATGTACACATGGCAGGCCAAGACCTACAAAATGATATATACATCATGGGTCTAGGACTTATAGTTGCTGAGATATAGCGCTCCTTTATTAATATAGCTTATATAGTAAAAAACGGTACTCCCTTAGGAGCCCTGAAGCCCAGCCCTCAGAGGTCCTATCGCGAAATGAACTTTTGATGTACACATGGCAGGCCAAGACCTACAAAATGATATATACATCATGGGTCTAGGACTTATAGTTGCTGAGATATAGCGCTCCTTTATTAATATAGCTTATATAGTAAAAAACGGTACTAAGGCCCCTTTTACGGCCCTGAGAGGTCAGATCGCGAAATGGAAAAAAGGCATTTCTTGGCAGGCCAAGACCTACAAAATGATATATACATCATGGGTCTAGGACTTATGGTTGTTGAGATCTAGGGTGATGACAGACAGACAGACAAAACGGGGACAATAGAGCATTTTTTTTCGAAAATGCTCTAAAAAGCTTGTGTGATTATAAATTTCTCAATTAAATATGTATTTACATTAGTTGATAAGTAGAAATAAATATTAACAAAATAATCTATATAGCTAAATGTGCAAACATGCTTAATTTTTATTTATGATATAGTATTTAAATATTTGTGCAATTTTTATGCATTTTAAAAAAAGCTAATTTTAAAAAGTTTTTTTTAGAAATATTTGTATGTGTCATTAAACACAGAGAGCTGTGAATATAAAATAACATTTCTGGTCTATTAATGTGATACTTTATTACACAACTAATAAATACCTTAAATACATTTTAAAAACTGGACTTAATGAAACTTTTTTTAAAATGTAAATAGTAACAATGAAATCTTTTAAATAAAAAAGAAAACTTACTCAATTCTGACGTCTCTTTAATTTTTGCATGTAGTTTATTTCTATTTAACATGGCCACCAGCTGCTCTTCAGAAGTTAGTTCATCACTGTCTTTACTTTGGTCATTTACTGTGCTCATGTTTTTCACATCTGACTTTGCTACTCTGGTGGTGTTATTGAGATCATTGACATGGATGCCAACTCGGAAAGGCTTTATGCCACAAGGTTTACACTTCTCATTGTTCTGAACGTAGTTAACATCAGAGACTGCAGCAGCATGCTGCTGTGATGAGTCATCAACACCAATGCCAGAGTCAGTCTGAGATTTATAACTACAGCTTAATTTACTTTCACCAACATTGGACTCGTCTAAACTGGGAGATTCAACCCTTGAGCAACTGGATGCCTCTGAACAAATACTTGTTGTGTCAGTGCTCATCTTTTTGTTGGACTGTTCTGAAAATGTCTCCTGAGTTAGTGGTGATGGAGAGGGCGTGAGTGTGACTGATTCATCAGACTTGGCAAACTCTTGCTTGGGGTTGCGTCGAGGGCTTATCTTGGGGGTGCAGTTGCCTGATTTAATTGGACTGCTTTCAATACTTTGCGGATTTTTCTTGAGAGTTGCATTGGGGATCCAAGTGAGAAACAAAGTGGGTCGACTTCCCTGACAAAAAGAGATCACAATACAAGTTATTGATAAGAAGATAGCTTTTGGGAAAAAAAAACTTGATAAGAAACCAATTTTAATATAATTACATGAATGTCTCAAGTAACATTTTTATCCGCCATAAGAAACTGTGTGGTCATAACCTCATAATCTATTATCCTGATTAACTGACTAGGCAGCTAATAACAGGTTGCTTTACAGGTGATCTTTTTTCCTTGTCTGATTGTCTGCTTAATGAAAGATTTTTATAAATATTAATGATCTTTTTTCTTAGATTGATTTAAAAGAGTTATTTTTCTCTAAGTTACTCTATGCTAGTGGTTCTTAGTTGGTTAAAAATAGAGTGTGTCGGTTTTTAAAAACCGGCGGCGAAAAACTAGTTTTTTGACAAATCTAGAAGCATTCGACAACCGGTTATCAATTAGCAAAAATATTGATAAATTTCACTAAATAACAGAGAAATCTGCAAAACTGTGACTTTCCAGTGAATTCCCTCGTCAGTCTGACCCTTGTAAACTGTCATTGTTAGAAAGTATTTGTTCACTGGTGATTTGGGGATTACGGTGAAGGGGGGGAGGGTAGGGTAGACACATAGAGAGATTTATTGCATCTGTTTGCTTGACCTGGAAAGAGGGCTAAATTCAAGTCGTTTACTAATTCCACAGAAAAACCAATGTTTTTTATAGCGCATGAATTTAGTGTTGAATTGCTGGAAGTATATGACTTGAAGAGGACATCCCATTGAAACGGAACAGAGGCTGATTTAAGAACTTGTCCATGAATGGCAAACCAAACCTCAAGCCTTTGACAGCCATGTATATTAATAGTATAAAATAAATGAAACACTGGAAAAATTAAGTCTTATTCGCGACTACCAAATACAGTTAACGGTCAAAGGTCATGATAGAAATATGTTTAATCATAATGCAATTTCAATGAATATATAAGTACCCACTTGGAATATTTTTATATTCATACAGGCTTACTTTATTTATTGTTGTATGTAATAATTGGTTGACATAATTAACATTTGATTTTATTCTTTCTCATACAAGTTAGTTAAATATGACATAAATTGAAAATAATTATTGCTAGAATGCTTTATATATCTGTTAATTTCACTTATTTCTTTTAGTAAAAACCGAAAACCGGTTTTGGACGTTTTTTTTTTCTCCGAGGAATTGACTTTCGCAACTGGTTTTTTTAAAAGTCGGTTTTTGTATAGTCCCTAATCACAAATGATTTTTCAGTAGGTCACAACAAAATTAAACTTATCATCAATAGATTGAGAAACCATGTAATCATAATAGTAGTGATGAGATGATTGCAGAATTTGTATTGATGCTGATTTGATTACAATTCTACCTTAAAACACAGTGTTATCACAAATTTCACCAATATACTAAAAATGATGGCTTATGGAGAGCATCATGCAAACAAATGATGTCACTTGACAATGTACAACATGTTTGACAAGTTATTTAATGGAAACAATAATCTCCAGACACCCTGGGGATGTCACTAGATCAAAGCAGACAACTTTGATTAATATCTAGCATTATTTGGCAGAAGGAAATACAAGATAGTAAAATTTGGATGTGTCAGACTTTTTTAATATCGATTTTCTGCTTAACCCACTCTCTTTATTTGAAAAAACTGACGCTATTACAAAAAAAGTATAATTTTACTTCTAAAGCCTGAATAACTACTAGGAGCCAGATATTTGATTCTAAAGTGTTTTGTTTAACATTCTTCATATTAAGGCTCAAAATTTATGAAAAGGCATATATACAAACTAATAAAACAATTCTAATATGAAAAAAAAACAAACGTGGGAAGGTTGTAGAATTAATGGACATTTGCACTGACCTGACTCTGCTGGGCCCTCAGTGTCAAGTAACCAGGGTGGTGTTCAGTGTCAAGCAGTAATGAGGCTGGTGGGTGAACACAGACATTGTTCTTGCAATAAATAATTTCTCCATCTAACGGTGGAGGGCGTAAATTTTCAGAGCCTGTGAGGCCTAAAAGACTACTGGCCTTTTTAAAGATGTGACTGAATGCCATTTTTAGTATGCTTCGAAAAAAACAGGTATATGCATTCTTTTATCTCATGCTCCAAGTGCTCTGTAGAAATAAAAATGATCGGATTAATTAAAAGGCAAAAATAAAATAACAAAAAACAATAAAAAATAACTCTTTTTATTTAATATTTTAAATTCTAATGAGAATGCCTATATTCAGGAACTTTTATAGATTTAGTTAATAAATATTAAGGAAAAATAATAATAATATATAGCATAAAAGGTTATAAATGGTATAACTTTTCTATTTTTGTTTTTCAGCTGTGCTCGGAGAGAGAGAGAGAGTTTCAACAGCTGTTGTCTAATAAAAACACACCAACATAATATGTGAAACAATGGCAGATTTTCACAACAGCAGCAACTAATGATAAATTTATGAACTTCAAGTAGGCTCAAAACTGTGACTAAACAGTGGCATTTGATCATTTCTGTGCATCATATGATATGCATGCATCAAAAATTCAAGAAAAAAAAAAGTAAATAAGCTATTACAAAATATAAGTATATATAAAAAGTAAACACATAGCTTTCATAATGAAACAATATTTGTTAATATTCCAATAAAACTTTCTCTTTAAAAAATGGGACTTCTTTCTAAAGATAAAACAATTTCAGTGTATCATTTTATTAACAAATCACAATGTCACATCATGTATTACAAATACTGCATTACTCGCCTCTTATCATACATTAAAAAAAATTCATCATGAAATGTGTGATCCATTAAAAATGAAACTAAAAGCAGATTGAAAATATTTTCATTTCACAACCCAAAGCCATTTCATGCATTACAGCAAATTATTTAAAAAAAAAAAAAACCCAAGAAAGTTAAATGACAGCTGACAGTTCCTAGTGATCCTTTAAACCCAGTTTAGTTATACACCTGTCAGATCAACTATAAATTCCCCCAATGAAATATATTTCTGAAAGGGAAAAAAAAACATATAAAATCTGAATGCTTTTTCTAATGAATTTCTTTATATAGGTTTTTAAGGTACTCAAGATTCTTTAAATTACAGAAGATAGCTTAAGAGCATAACAAAAGAATACAATTTTAAGTCAAATGATATGTTTATAATGGGTTGGTAAATGTACTGAAAATATAATTAAATGGTCTAACCACAATTTCAAACATACAATATAATTATAAATAATGAAAATAAAGAATAGAATCTATATTATACCATGCTAAGCTGAAGCCAAAATGCAAATATATAGTTCAGGGAATTGTTTTAAGTAGGGATGTGACGAAGTTTGAATTCGAATCTGACGACATTCGAACTTCGATGTTTTTTGAGCAAATTCGAATCCGACGGATTAAAAAAAAAATTCTGTCGGATTCGAATTTGAAAAATTACCGTTTTCAGATCAAACACAGCCATAGAAATCATAAATAAAATAAAAAAAACCTAGAGACTTTCGAAAACCCAAAATAAAGAAAACAGATAAAACTAAACTCCTGGACCCTTACTCGGCTGTCCATAGATTAGACGTCGTGTTTGGTCATGAACGTATTTTAGATACACCCCTCTCGCTGTTACGATGTAGGTTATTTTAGCACAATAGTTTACGATTTAAAAACAAAACGTGCGTGGGAAAGAATGTGCGTGACCGTGACACGCAGAATGAAGTTGGAACCGTTACGAAAGTTGTGGGGCAGAATCTTCTCACGAGGGATAACTGAGTTGGAGGGTGTCATAGGGTCCCTTGTTTAGATGTCAAATCACGTTCCCACCCCCACAGACCCGTCACATAAATTATCCCGAGTGTAGAGCCAGTTGGACTGAGAATTAATTAGAAGTAATCAATCAACGATGCCAAAGCCAATTGTGTACTGTATATAAGCAGGATGTTTTTGTGTGTAAGTCAGAGAGGAGGAGAGAAGAGACAGAGAAGAGAGACTGAGAACTAGGTAGTCGAGTGAGATAGCAGAGTAGGAGGTAAGCTGAAGTACTGTATGTGAGAACTGGCGTCAACATAGCTACATAATAAACTTGTTTTATCAGCAAAGAAACCGGTATTTGTTGACTTATTAGCGGAGACTGTACGTGAGCTGTGAAAATAGAAATATTGTCACCAGAACATCTACATCTACTCTCTCATACTTCTAGACAACGATCTGTTCGTGGCAAGGATTAGCATAAGGACTATCCGCCAACGTAACACTCGCCAAACATTGTTTTCATCCGAGCTTTCTAAACCTCGGAATGGATGCGGGAATTGGAATGGCGAAAAGCTGGTTATGTGTGACCAATTGGAATGAGTTGGAATGACATTTGGAATAATTTGAAATGAGTTGGAGGAATGACTTTTAGAATGAGTTAAAATGACATTTGGAATGAGTTGGAATGACCTAGAAATGATAAGAAATACGACAGAAGTAGAATTTAAGAGAATTTTATTTTATGCAAAGCATATTGTACTGATGATTCCTTAACAATGTGGCTACCAGTTTATGCTGCTGTTCATGCAGAAAGAAATGCTAAAAATCCTCGTTGTCTGGGGGGGGGGGCACTGGACTGACACCTTAGTATACCCCCTTTTAGCTAAATGTTGACCAAATCCGCATCCGCATTCGAATCCAATGGGTTTATATTTTCATCAGCCCTGCCACATCCCTAGTTTTAAGTTTCAAAATAGCTAATTTATAAAAATGTGTGCAGTTCTGTCAATGAAATTGTATCACAAATGTGTATCTTTATACTAAACAAATATTTTACAAATTACCTAATAAGAGAATAAATATTAATATTATACCATATTAACAAGTGAATAAACAATAATTTTATCGATCTAAGCTTATGCAGGTTACATTTACAAGGTACTTTTTATTCCAATGTGTTAAGGTAATTTATTTCAATAAAACGGCTACTTCATTCTAGATAGATAAATAGATGGATAAATCAACAGTTATAGATTTCTGGGATATGCACTACATATATTTTTAAGCTTTAACATGTAACGAGTTTGAGATGATTTTACATGTTTAATACCACAGAACATTGCTACAATGTGTGTACATAGCATTCTTGAGCCTAAACACTATGTTAAACTAGAGCTGCAGTTGGATTAAAATTTTCATTTGAAATTAATGAACTATTACAAAATTTAGCCAAAATCAATGCAAGTTAAATCAACACAAATTATTTATATTTTTCAGGGTCAGGAAATATAATTGAGAAATGATAATTCTTATGTTTCAATTTGTTGTCAAGACCAACCAGCTTCTACAATTCCATTTTAACATGATAGTTACTGAATTTGAATTTTCTGTCTAGTGGTTCTGATATGTTTCTATTGATAGAATTGGATTTTTTTTACAGATTCCCCCCCCCCCTGCAACTCTGGAAGTAACGAATTTAGGCGTTTCATTAAAATTTTAATTACACAGTTTAAATAACACAGAAGACTGTCACAAACATAAACTGAATACTTTGCGTGATTGAGCCTAAACATTAGGGATCCCCCTAGGGTATAGTCATCATATTTCATGACGCTTGGAGTTGGGTGGTGGGTCCAATTTTTGTTATAATCCATTATATAGAAAGGGGTGTTGGGAGTTGTCTGTTATATAATACAATTTTGAAACATATTTTTTTAACAAATAATAAAAATGAGACCTGAATATAATTTAAAAATGTATTGTAAAAAAATTATCTAATCATTATATCAAAATATTTATATGGGGGCTTTTATTAAAAAAAAAAGCTTCTACTGAACTTCTTTAAAGTTAAATTAAGTCTTTTTATTTTACAGCATAAAAAGTACAATACGTCATGGAACTACTGTAATTAGTATATGTTTAGAAAATTTGAGACCTCTATCTTAAATAGTTCAAAGACAGAAGGCTTAATGGGCATGCGCCTGGGGCTGGAAGATTGCCCTTTGGTCTCGTTTTCCTATCCATAAAAACAACACTGAATTCATCATCAAATTATTGAAAATTTGACCTGTAGTTCAGAAGCTTAATTGTTAATCAGTTTTATCAACAGAAAATAAAATTTTAGATGACAAAAAAAACATAATTTTGTTGTACTTGACAATGAATATTCAATGTAATGCAGTGCCAAAGTCCATTGTCTAGTTTTGCACTTGTTTCACTAATAAATACTTTAGAACGTTGAGATTAAAGTTCATTTTAAAGTATAATTTGACTGGAAACACTGCGAAATTTTAAAGTAAACACCACCATTTTTTGAAAACTAGTGATGTCACTTATGCTTCCAACCACAGCCAACTCACTTAAAATTAGGGATGTGACGGAGCTGATAAAAATCCCCATCCGTCGGATTAGGATTTGGCAAATATAAATCCGTCGGACTCGAATGCGGATTCGGGTCAACACCTAGCTAAAAGGGAGTATAACAAGGTGTCAGTACTTAAATATATATATAATTCCAAATCTTTCAAATCATTTCAAATGTCATTCCAAATCGTTCCAATTGTAATTCCAATTCATACCAAACCATTCCAAATGGCTTTCCAAATCATTTCAAATGTCATTCCAAATCATTTCAAATGTCATTCCAACTCGTTTAAAATCATTCCAAGATCATTCCAACTCATTCCAAATGTCATTTTAACTCATTATAAAAGTCATTCCTCCAACTCATTCCAAATGTCATTCCAACTCACTCCAATTGGTCACACATAACCTGCTTTTCGCCATTTCAATCCACTCCGCCATTTCAATCCGTATATCCATTCCGAGGTTAAGAAAGCTCAGATGAAAACAGTGTTTGGCATGAGGGGTGTATCTAAAATACGTTCATGACCAAACACAACGTCTAATCTATGGACAGCTGCGTAAAGGGCCCAAGAGTTTAGTTTTATCTGTTTTCCTTATTTCGGGTTTTCGAAAGTCTCTAGGTTTTTAAATTTTAGTTACGATTTCTAAGGCCGTGTTTGATCTGAAAATGGTAATTTTTCAAATTCGAATCCGATGGATTTTTTTTTTAATCCGTCGGATTCGAATTCGCTCAAAAAAATTCGATGTTCGAATGTCGTCGGATTCGAACTTCATCACATCCCTACTTAAAATACAATGAAATATAGGCAAAGAAAATATTTTTTCAAATAACTTAGAATTATTAGCGAGCAATTTTTCTGTCCATTTTGTTTGATTTACAATCAGACCTTTGCAATAAGATATGAAATAATTAGGTACTTTGATAAAAAAATCAAAATTGTTACATCAAACTAAAACCAGTATAGATGGATAGAGCTTGTTGAGCACATTCCAACAACACCTCATTTGTGATTATATCTTAATTAGAAGCAAAGTTATGATTTTTAGTGACTTTTTTTTTTACTATAGGCTATATAAGAAAACTTGTGACCAAAATTTTCAAAATTTTACTTTAAATTATCATAACTTAAAGGCTTTTCATTATATTAAGTTAAAAATTTCACCATAGCTTCATTAACAAATGTAGATGTTAATGGTAGGGACAGATAATAAATAAACTTTGACATTTTGACATAAAAAGAATTTGTTGCAACATGTCGTAATACATTAAAATTTGAAGTTGATAGACGACATATTTTATAACTTAAAAACTATTAGAACTAGAAGCACTATCTTTTGTAATATTACAGTATGATGCATGTACTTCATTTTAAATACAAAAAGTTAATTATAGTAGAAATATTTTTCAAGTAAAAATTTTTTAATGCAATATATTTTACACAAAATACTAACTTTGAAAGACGTCAAATGTCATAACTTGAAAACTATCCAAGTTAGAAGCACCATCTTTTGTAATAGCACAGTATGATACATATACTTAATTTTGGATGCAACAAAATAATTTTAGTAGGCATGTTTTACAAATTTAAAAAAATTTAATTAAATATATTATGCGAAAAATCTCCAGTTGGCAGATGTAAAATGTAATAACTTGAAAACTATCCAAACTAGAAGCACCATCTTTTGTAATAGTACAGTATGATACACATACTTAATTTTGGATGCAACAAAATAATTTTAGTAGGCATGTTTTACAAATTATAAAAATTTAATGAAATAAATTATGCGAAAAATCTCCAGTTGGCAGATGTAAAATGTAATAACTTGAAAACTATCCAAGTTAGAAGCACCAAGTGTAACTTATTTGAAAGCATATATGATGCTTTTCTAATAGGCACTTGATAAAATAAAGTACTCAAAGGTAAGACCTGTGTTAATTGACGAAAACTAATTTTGTATTCTGTTTTTTCATTGGAAAAAATTAGGTGTGGCCAAAAGGCCTTAAGGTATGAATACACCAACACGAAATTCCGGTATGTAAGGGCATTGCGAATTCCGTCTCTGTTTCGCTGCTATGATATTCTAATGAGAACATGTACACCGGTCAGGAATTCCGTTGCGGAACAGCGAAAGTTTTCAGTTTCGCTACTTGCAGAGTTTTTTTTCCGGAGAGCTACATTTTCCATCATGATAAACAAACAAAATGGCTGCTTAGAAACTTCGATTCGAATAGAAAAAATGATTCACATTAGTGTATATTCATTAAAAACAACAACAACAAAGTGAATTTTGACAGAAAAACATGATTACTATAAGTTTTGGCCGGCAACAGTCTTTGTATATGAATTTCTGAAAGGAAAATATACTTCGTCTATCTACATATTCTACAAATGAAATTTCTTTCGATCGAAGCGCTGTCTGAAAAGATAAATGCTCTTAAAAAATGTTTGGCTGATCATGAAAACGAAAAAAAAAAAATAAACAGCTACCGATCGAATAAAAAGTTAAAAAAAAAAAAACAACAAAAAACAACAGTTTTCCCATTTCCAGCCAGACAATTTATTTGTAATAAGAACAAAAAGGCACACGGGATGCAGTAGTTCCTGCTTTTCAAAGTATCGTTTTTTTTCACTAGCAGGAAAAAGTGCGAAGTAATCATTAAAAAAAATCTTGTTTCCGGTAGTTGTTTCGTCGCTCACCATTTCGTCCCGGTGTATCTACAAGAGTTTCGCTAAGTTGAAACTTCCGCGTGGAAGGTTCCGCGCAAAAGTGTTTCGTGTTGGTGGATGCAGAACTTTAATTGCAGAAGCTTGCTTCACCGAGGATAATGTCAGCAATCATAGCGAAAAATGACAAACCCTCACCGAGGATAATGTCAGCAATCATAGCGAAAAATGACAAACATGTTTCATCTTCCTCTCCTACATAATGTATCCAAATAGTGTCATTTTGAATTTTAGTGATTGTGCCCATGAACACCTCATCTGGACAGTTCTGTTGTATTTTGACTATCACGTGATAGAGACATGTCTGAGGAAAACAAGCCATATAATGTTAAAGTATAGCATGTAAAATATTTATTCCAGTTATGCTTTAATTAACCTCTACACTAATAGTCACAATTTCTCACCACCCCCATCCCTAACCCCGTGACCTAAAGCTGACACTGTACACTTCAGCACTACCCCCCCCACACACACAACTCACACACAATAGTAGTTCTTACACTACACTATATCTTGTCAGATTATGTTTTTTTTTCTCTAAGCTATGCTTTGTTAATCACGCGGAAATTGAATGAAAATCACACGTGTTTCCCCGACCTAAAACTAGTGAAAGTCGGTGTGAAATAGCACCTTCCGATGCATGCTTTATGGTGCGATTGTAGAGTAAGGTTACACAGATTTGTGGACTGTGTGAAAGTCTCTTATCACAGAAGACAGACAGCAGAACATGTGCCGTTTCTCGAAATTACCCTATTACATAATATCACGCGAGCAGAGACCTGGCTTGGTGAATCTAGTATCGCGCCGGTCATAAAAATCGTCCCTAGTAACATCTCTAATTTTATTTTAAGTTAGCCAACAGTAAAAAGAAAAAAAAAACAACACGTGTCGAAATGGCTACTTTTGATGTATGCTTTTAGTAAGGTTACATATTTGTGGTGTGTGTGAATCTCTGCTTTCAAGGGAAAAAAAGAAACCAGAACACGTGTTTTAAGAATGTCTTTGTTTCAATCGGTCCGGCCATAAAATCATTACTTTACATCAGGACAGATTTTTTTGTAGCGAGTACTGACTACACTATTCATTGATTAAAGAGAATGTGGCGAAAATCACATGTTTTTCCCAACCGAAACGGTAACTTTTGATGTACCGAGGTACATTGTGCTATGGTAGTGTAATTGGTAAACGCCTGAAACATTTTCGCAATTAACCTAATATGTTATCTGAATCAGCGTGTCATGAATTTCTTTGTATCTGTCTTGACATAAAAATTGATAGTCAAAAAGATTAACATGCTTGTACAGTCCTATAGCGTGAAAATTCTACATGAGGGGCCAGGCAATAGCAGGGGAGGCATGTAATACATTTTACTAAGTAGAATAATTAAGCAGGGTGGGGCAGACAAACGCGCGGGGGGCCTCCCCCCCCGCACGCTACGGCCCTGCCTACAAGTAGACTTAGAGAGGCAACACATTGACAAATTTTAAGTCAAGACTTAAATACTGTGAGTGTATAATACTAACTATTTATAATTAATACTGTTGCATACGGACGACTGAACAAAAGAAACAGATACACTAACACTTCAGAACTCAATCAAAATGCACTTTTATTATTGGATTTTTTTTTTTCGGCCGCGTAACTATTTCTTGATAAAAATAGAAAAACATTTATACGACTTCATTGAATTTGGCTTTCTCCGGTTTCTTCCCCCTTCCTCCCAAGCCAAGTCACTTAGTAACCGTGTGTCATTTACCACTTCCGGTTCAAAGTGCATGAAACGTAAACAGACAAAACGATGTTTTTAGTCACTATTTTACTTAATATCTCAAAACCGCATCAGCGAATGTACTTTATACCTGCATAGTTTTGTAAAGGGATTAAATTAAAAGAAAATAAAGTATAGTTTGTGAGCGACATGAGCTTAATTTATTTTAAAATAATAAAAAATCGGCTAGGTTACTATATAATCTATGTTACACATACACCCTAACTTTATAACAGCATAACTTTCTTACGCACCAACCAATTTTATCGGAAATTCACACACACATACTGTAAATAATGTAGAATCTTAAAGTGTAATTATTTTTTGCGACACATACGTAATAAGAAAGTTATGAAAAAAAATAACTTACCTCTTTATTCCAATTGGTAGAAATGTAAAAAAAAATGCACAGAAATAAAAATACACACAATGCCATTATAAATTAACCTTTTTTTCAAAAAAGAAAATTGGCACAGTTAGACACTGTTTAGTGTTAATCCAAAGAACTATTATCTAAGACTATCACTTTCCGGGATCGCTATAAAAACCGGCACAGGTTTTCGGCTGTTTCCGGTACCCCACAAAAATGCGTCAGAAGTGGACTTGTCGAAGTACCTAAAATAATCATTTATCTCATGGGCAGAGAGAATCATAAACAACTACCATAAACTTATAAAGCTCAGTGGATGAAATGTGAATAGCAACTGAGATTATTTGTAGAGAACTACCAATGCAATAACGACTCTGGCTATATATGTGATGTCTTATGACATGGCCCTGGGTAAAACCTTTAGTTAAGTCTTAAGACTAAACTTTGTCTAAACTTGCTAAAGTAAAGGCTACAAATTAGTCAAATATTATTCAAATGTATGAAGGAAAAGTATGCGAGTAAGTTCAGTAAATGAAATGTTACAGACCGTATCATGCTGCATTACAATACAACATGAAAATAAGTTGCAATTGTTTATTATTAATATTATGTATCTGTTTTGTAGATGTAAATTATACCGTCCACTTCATTCATGATGGAAAAAAATGTATCCTTATTTCATGAATCATGGCTTCTTCTATAAATTATTGTAATAACTGAAGGAACAATTGAAGATATGCCTTGTACCTCTACAAGAATTAGGAACTTTTATGTACTGTTTTAGTTTAAGAATCATTTCTACATTTATTTTTAAACTCAACCTATATACCTGTAATCTATACTATAGTAGTAAATCAGTCTTCGTTTATAAGCAATCGATAATGTTAAAGCCATCTTTAGGAGTTCGCAGATAATCTTGAGCTTTTATTCCATTGGTCAAAATTGTTTAGATACAAGAATTAGGAACTTTTATGTACTGTTTTAGTTTAAGAATCATTTCTACATTTATCTTTTAAACACAACCTATATACCTGTAATCTATACTATAGTAGTAAATCAGTCTTCGTTTATAAGTTATCGATAATTTTAAAGCCATCTTTAGCAGTGTTGCCACTCTAAAACCCATGTTGGGACCCTTAAAAAACCCAAGAAAACCTAAGGTCATTTTTCCCCATTGTTGTTAATAAAAAAAAAGGTATCATAAAGCAGTATAGTATATAATATAATGTAATTGAATTGTGTATTGTTGTTATTTATCCAAAAATATTTTTTTTTATTTTTTGGTTTTTGAAACTAATTAAAAAAAATATTGGGAACTCTACATTTTTTTTTTATTTAATGTGTTTGTATATTATGGCTCAACTTTCTACAGCTAAAGTTCACGTTTTCTCGACTCACAAAAATCGTACAGCTGACATAAAAAACTGTTTAGCCCTTGTCTGGGCATGAGTGATTTGTAAAAGATAATTACAACAAGCTCAGCTAACCTCCAACCCCCGCCACTCCCCGGTCTGGGACATTTTATGTGACACTTTTGTGTTATTGAGAAGAGACTAAACACGGGACATACGATACTTTCGGAAAAAAAACTCTAACCCCATGAGCCCCCCAGTACATTCCGGTGCAACACTTTCTCTCTACCCTCGCCTGTGGCCTCGCCTCACTTTACCTGTCTGGAGTTTTCTAGACCCTACGTTCAGTTTTTCCCCTTTTCCCACCTAAAGTGATCCAGATAAAGGGGGGGGGGGAGGACACTTTTACAATAGAGAAAAAAAACCAAGATTTACAGCCGAAAACCCCATTTCCCAAGTTAGTGTCCGAAAACCCAAGATCTTGTGAAAAACCCAAGGAGTGGCAACACTGAATTCTTTAGAGTTCGCAGAGAATTTTGAGCTTTTATTCCATTGGTCAAAATTGTATAGATATAAATCAGCGGCTTTTACAAATAGTTACAGTATATAACCCCAATCAGCCGACAGTGCCCGACAGAATTCATCAAGCTTAATTTTAAAAATGTTCAAGCGCCTGTTAAAAATTGTTTTTGGTAATGTAATGTCAATAAAATCGTAAAATTGATTAGAGTATAGCCTAGTCGTATGAAAAAATACATTTCATAACATTTTTTGTCTACAGGACGATGTGAACAAGGCCGAAAAATAATGACGTCAATCAAATTGCAGCAACCCAGCGCCAGCGCAGATACTGATACTGTACTTTTACTTCGCCCGAATACTATGGATACACATAGTTTGACTTCCTACAAAGAATTCTTAAAAGAAGGTATATATATTATGTTATATTAAAAAAATTATAATTTGAAATTTATAGTGAAATTTATTTTAAAATTTGCGTCATATTTCAAGGATTTAACGAAAGTCAAGCAGAATTGCTGGTGGAACAGTTAACCATCTTTCGCCTAAAGTTTGAGCACAATCATACTGTAAGTATAGAACTTCATTCTTAGTCCCCTACTTGTCATGGGTATATTTATTTATTATTTGCAATATTACTAGTCTCTTCGGAGTTTTAGTTTCTTTTTTTTTACAGATTATCATTAATTATGAGATATGTTTTTGAGCACTGGCGGCGGAGCAGTGGTGTAAATAGGTTGGGGGGAGTGGAGTCCAAATACAAACGTCCCCTGGGCCCCCACTTTTTATTTTAGTGCTAAATATTAAATACTAGCTGTACCTGCCATACGCTGTGACGAGCACGGTCGGTAATATGTTTTTGTAACACAAAACAATATTGTTAATAGCCATATTCGCAAAATGCGACCCTAAACATTAATCAAGCCCCTACCCAAAACAATGACATTGCTTTTTATTAAAACTGTCAAGTTACTTTTTAATCATTTGTCAACTGCAGTCTGGTACTGTTGATGTTTGAAAGAACATTGCCTGGCTGTGTAGTTGGGAAATGCTACCCTTAATTACTTGCTTATAACCGCCACACACATCAAATCCATTGTCTTATACCTCCCAAAAAAGTGTCTTGCTTCTTTCTCATTACCGCATCCTCCCCCGCACACAAACACAACACTGCTTTATTGATTTTTAAAATTAAATCCTACGTACGCGCCACGTTCTCTACGTGCAGGTGGCTGTCCCATGACGTCTTAGCTCTCTCCACCTCCTCCCCTTTCTACCATTGCTAAAAACGCTTCTATCACCCATCCCCGTCCGTAACAGCCACCGCCGCTCCACCATCCCCCCCCCAGTTGGTTGTTACGTAATTGTGTCATCGCCTCTCTCGCTCTCTCTCCCGCCCGCCGTCCCAAGTCGACGCTTGACTCAGTACTGCATGTGGTGGAATTAATTTTTACCATCGTCACCAGTAGAGGTTAAAGGTTACCATAGCACCTTACTCCTCACACTCCCCTCCCATTATCTAGTGAATGTCGTTGAGCTCAAGTTGACTTGTGATTTAGAAATTTACCGAATAAAAAAAAAAAAATTTTGGCAAGGGAGGAATTTTATATCTGCAAAGGGGCTATTTTTTGGCAATACTGAAAATAAGAAATTCGTTACAATTGCACTTTTAACAGATGTTATATAAACGAAGGGGCAAAAAAAATTCGCTGTACTGAATAATTTGTTACACTGACGTTCGTAATAACGAGATTTCACTGTAGTTATACCAGTGTTTCCAAAGTGTGGTATACAAAGAGTGCGGTTGTATATGATTGTTTTTACTCGGGTTGCAAAGTATTCCGAAACTCTGCCTTAAATAATTATGCAATATCCTTCATTAATCAACTTTAAAATTTTCATCTTGAAAGTTAATATAGAGGTCAGAATTTAAAGGTTATATTTTTTTATTTACTAGCTGAAGAAATTAACAGCAGAGGTTGAGAAACTAACGATTGAAGTCGGGGAAGTCCGCAAAGATTACAGGACATTGTTAAGTAAGTGACGAATTTTGTAAAGTAATTAAATTGTCAGCAATTGCCAATTGTATAACCACCTTTTTTATTGTGACTTAAAAGGTAAGCGTCCACCAACATTTACACTTCTCCAAGGAAGTTTCCTTTGCTTCAATGTAGTGCGCATCCAGAACTAACAGTTTAAAGAGTAGTAGTTTTTCGTCAAAATTCACCAAGAAGCAGTGAAACAGTGTTTATGATAATATCTTTGCAGTAAAACACTGATATAGTGAGGTCCTTGGATTTTTTAATTTGAGACTGGTGGACGCTTAACATTTTAGCTAATCTGGTTGATATCACTTACATGCTTTTATCTTTACAGAACACCTAATCATCGTCTTAATTGGCTTGTTGACCATGTTTTTTGGGAGGATGCCATCAAAGCCCATTGTTGCAGATTCCTCTTCAGATGAACTCAATGGCCCATTTTAGATTTTTTAAATTATTATTTAAAATTTTTTGTATGTTTTTTTTTTTAGAATTTTTTTTCCATTTATGTATTTTTTTAGTAATTTTTTAATTTTATGCATCTACTAGTCCATAATAGGAGATGGGTGGTCGTGCGGTGTAGAGCGCTCGACTGCCGACCGGAGGGTCCTGGGTTCGAATCTCAGTGAGAACCTTGGGATTTTTTCAGGTCCTGGTGATAGTCCCCAAGTCCACCCAGCTTTAAATGGGTACCTGACTATAAGTTGGGGGAGTAAAGACGGCTGGGTGTTGTGCTAACCACACAATCCCTTCATATGCCGAGGTTATAGAAACAGATGAATTCTACACTTCATCTGCCCTGATGACCCGTTAGGGTTAAGGGAACTTTACTTACTTAGTCCATAATAAGATCTCATTTTTAAGTGCAAAGCTAAACAAGTTTGATATGTAGTATTAATAACAAGAGTAGAATTTTATTTCAAACTAATGCACAGTCTTAAGTGGCTTATGTCATTCAGACTACAGAATATTACCTTTTAACGCCCAACAGACTGCATACAATAAAATGTGATTCTGGTGATCCATGAATACAAACAGTGAAAAATATTATTTTTTTATTTTTATAAGTATATTTTTATTAAAAAATGCTTTCTAAATACTTTTACTAAAAAATAATTGTAAATTTTTATTTTAACTACAATTTCTCATAAATAAAATGCTATCAGGTGACCGGCACTGAACGCCACTTTGATTTGTTTACGTTTTGTCAGTCACTTCGACTACACTAAAATGGACTCAGATTCTGATTATTTAGAGGAAGATTAACTTGATTCAAGTGACAAAACGATGAAAATTAGGAGCTTATTACTTCTTTAGATGACTTTGATGCTGAAAATATTAGTTTTTATTCAAGTTTCAACACTTCAAACTCACATGTGTAAGTATTGAACCAACATGCTTTGACTTTGTCTTTATGATCTCAAAGCTGTTTATTTATTTATTCATTTATTTATTCTTTAGAACTTATAATATGGGAACAGTTGTAAAATAAAAGTATAAAGATCTATATTTTATTATATTAAGGTTTATGTATAAATATTTTTTTTTTATTTCTCTGCCGCTAGCAGTACTGTTTTATATTTGTGTTATTGCCAATCAGCTGATGTTCGTAAACACACAAAAAAACTGAAGTTTACATAATATTTACATATCTGTATTGATGATTTTTTTTTCATTATTATAAAATAATTAATTGTAGCTTGATCAACATCATCATCATTGCCCGTCACTCCTATCGGGGTATGGGCCACCAACTAAAGATCTCCAGCGACTTCTATCCTGAGCCATTCTCTCCAGCTGCTTCCAGCTGAACCCCATCCTGGTGATGTCCGCTTCAAATTCTCGCCTCCAGGTGTTTCTAGGCTTGATAAATAAGCTGAATTATTTTTTTTATGGTTTTCTATACAAATTTTTTTATCCCCCAGATCATATGGCTTTGTTATGATATGAATGAATTGAATGACACATGACCAGAACCACCAAAGAATTTTCTACCTGAGAGGGATCCAGGCATTCAGGAGGAGCTAATACAAGGGAAGACATTAGGAAATTCTGCAATGCTGTGGCATTTTTAAAACTGTATTTTACTTTGGACTTAGTAATTCATATATGTGACTACTAATAGCAATGCCGGACATTACGGACCTACAAAACCTTGTGTTTACAAAGGCTGGTTTGATCTTACACCAGATGAATTCTACCGATTTTATGGACTTACTGTTATGCTGGACTTGTTCAAGCATCGAACATTGACCACTTCTGGTCTACTAAATCACTTTAGAATGGACTTTGGACCAGAACTTTAATGTCTCATGATCAATTTAAATCTATAATGAACTTTCTAAAGGTATATATCTAATCCTCAAACTGGAGACGAAAACAACAAGTTATGTAAAGTACATCTTTTCTTCTACTTTATTAAAATGAAATGTATAAAATTGTTTCAGCCTTACCTAGATATATCTATAGATGAAAGAATGATAAGAAATAAAGGTAGAAATAGTTTTAGGCAGTACGTAAGAGATAAACCGACTAAGTGGTGAATGAAATTATGGGTATTAGTTGATTCTCTTTCTAGATATACTTTTGATTTTCATTTATATTTAGTTAAAGAGGATAATGGGCCTTATGGGTTGGCATATGGGGTGGTAATGAAATTAATTAAATCTTTAGCTAAACAGGGGTATAAATTATTAGTTGATAATTTTTATACTAGTATATAATTGTCTAAAGATCTATGGAATTTAGGGGTAGGAGCATGTGGAACTATTCTTAGGACATGTAATGGTTTTCCACAATCTTTAAAAAATATAAAAGACTGAAAAAAATCTAAAAGAGGGGATATGAGATGGGTTAGAGTGCGAGTTATTGCAAATGGATTTGGAACATTTAAATGACAAACTAAAGTAAATGGAAAATTTGAGGAACTTACAGTTGACCAACTAGCCATAATACAGGATTACAATAGATATATGGGGGCTGTAGATAAGAGTGACCAGTTGATAAATAAGTATAACGTGCTATGAAAAATTATCATAAGCTTGTATAATAGTTACACTATTCTTGTAAATTATTTTTAGCAAAGTTATAAAACATACTGTAATTGAGCTTTGTTGTTATCGATAGACATTAGAATGTTAGTTTTTATAACTTAGATTTATCTTTTTGAATTTTTCTTGTTGCATGGTCAGATTTTTGGTCCTTTTTCTGTAAAAACACATCATTTTTAGAAATTTTTAAATATCTTTTATTTCTGAATATAATGAGAATTGAATGTAGTCTAATAAAAAGTAACTTTTATTGAAATGAATGATAATGAATTTTTTTTTCTTCTTTGTGTTTGTTTAAAAATAATAAAAAGGTTGCATAATAATATCACTTTGAAACATATATTGTTAAAAAGCCCTTTCAATTTACTACAAATTGATATAAACTGTAACATAACTTTTAAAATAAAAAAGTTATTATAACTTAATTGAAAGATATCACAGCGAACTGAAAATGTTTGAAAAACGTACAGTCTGTTGAGAGTTAATATACTCCATCATAATATTCAATGGGGATAGTTGTTCGAAGTACAACACTTGAAAGGAGGGCTCTGCGTTTTACCATGTGATTTTTCAGGTCCTGATGAAAAGTCCCCAAGTCCACCCAGATTTAAATGACTTACGTTGGAGGGGAGTAAAAATGACTGGGTGTTGTGCTAGTCACACAATCCCTTTATATTCAGAATTTACTAAAAGAGGTGAATTCTACCCTTCATCTGCCCCACACTTAATATTGTGTTAATGAGGTAATATGCCATTTTATCTTTGAATTTTTAAATAGTTATTTAAATTATTTTTTTGTTTACCTTCAATTTTAAAATGTATGATGTATTAAATTTTTACAATAAAATTTTTAATTTAAAAACTTGTTTTTTTTACTTTTGTATCTATTTGTCTGAATCATCATTGAAAAATAAAAAATAAATATAATCTATATAAAACCCATTTTTTAACGAGTATCAATTCTATTTTTGTAAGTACATAAGTAAAAATCAGATGAGAAGTGGATTAGACATAAATAAATTGCTTGTAAACTTTAAGGCCAAAACATTGGTTTACAGCTCTATAGTGTATTACTAGTCGGAAAAGTAATTAAAAGCACTGGTAAATCAAATCAGATTTTGGCATAAGTAGTTATGATACTTTCCATAGATGTCAAAATTGTTCTAATGCCTGCTATCAAATACCATTTTGACTTTTTCTAAATGATCTAATTTTTGATGTCATTTTATTGGATATTTGACTTGTATCAGAGTTAAAAAAAAATCACTCTTGCTCTTTAGACAGTTTTGCTGTATATTATAAAAAGTTAAAAACTACTGTCATCAGACTGGATAACTGATTTATATATATGAGTATATAATAAAATGAGAAACAAAGTACTTTCAAGAATTTTTGCGGTAAATATGACTAAAGGGGACATAGAAATAAAGTTTTTTATCAGCATTATTTTTAACATCTTATGCTCAATTGAAGCTAGAGCTAATATTTTATAACAATTCCCCCAGAAGATGTGCACCCTGTCATATTACCTCATAATAACACAATATTAAGTGTGGGGCAGAAGAAGGGTAGAATTCACCTGTTTTAGTAAATTCTACATATAAAGGGATTTTTACTCCCCCCAACTTAAAGTCAGCTACCCATTTAAATCTGGGTGGACTTGGGGACTTTCATCAGGACCTGAAAAATCGCAAGGTAAAACGCAGAGCCCTCCTTTCAAGTGCTGTACACCAAGCAGCCATCCCCATTGAATATTATGATGGAGTATATTAAAAGGAGATATTCTGTAGTCTGAATTTATTGAATTACATAAGCCACTTAAGGCTGTGCATTAGTTTGAAACGAAATCCTACTCTTGTTATTAATACTATGTATGGAACTTTTTTAGCTTTGCACTTAAAAATAAGGTCTTATTATAGACTATTAGTTGCCTGTTGCATTCGCAACTATAAGGTTTTATCCAAGGAGGCTGAATTACTGGAGGCGGCATGACGTCACCTGGCTGAAACCAGTGGGCGTTGCCTATCGCCGCCATGTTCGACTCAAAACATTGGTAGCTGTGTAGTGTGTATGTTATATTATTGTACTATTTTGAACGTTATAAAACACTGTGTTACAATTTTTTTTTAAAGTAATAAATGCCCTCTTGTTTGGCGTACGGTTGTACACAACGACGACAAGAAAACGGGATATTGCTTCATCAGTTAGTCACTATAATAATAATGCTAATTAGTTAATTTGTTTGTGCTTAATACTGTTGCTGTAAAGCAGTGCTGTTGTGATATGCAATAAACATCTAGATGATGACACAATGCCGCTGGCAAAAAGAGAGCCTAACGTTTATGATTGTTGCCGTCAATGGTTCATTTAAGTTGCCTGTTGGCTATGCTTTAATCGATGGATTAGGTGGCATCGAGAGAATGAAACAGAATGTACCACAATGAAACAGAATATCCCACGATTTCAACAACGTTTCACAATGTAACAGAATGTACCACAATGTATCAGAATGTCCCACAATGCACCACAATGTACCACATAATCCACAATGTACTACAATGTAACACAATATCCCCACGATTTCAACAACGCTTCACAATGTACATAAATATTGATACGGTGCAATGTGAAGACATACATAGCCGATTTACGCGAATCGCCAAATAGCAGGCTCATGTTTGATTCTTGTCGTAAAACAGGTTTTATTGGCTTTTTAAATGTGCATCCAGGCCCACCGACAGAAATTTCGGGACCCTGGGCAGGGCTGTCACACCCCCGATTGTGCTGATAATAATATTTTCAAAAGTTGATTGGCCAGCTCTGTCTGGGCCCCTAAAACTCGCCGGGCCCCTGGGCATTTCCCCCCATGCCCCTCTCTCAGCGGGTCTTTGTGTATCGATAGTTTGTTGCTATCGTTTGATTTACTGATTACTTCGAAACGCTTTGAAAGGCAATATTGACAGGATTGTTTTTAGTCTAGTTTACGCTGCTTATTGCTAGCCATTTTTCATTGTTTGATCAAATGCTTTGCAATAAACATCAAAGTATAAATACAAAATATTATGTATTATGTAAAAATACAATTTTACCCTGGCTTAATTTCGATATAGCGTATAATATAAGCTTTATAAGCCTCTATCAGCTGATCGTATAAATAGCTTTACATAGACTACAGCGCTTTGTAATTGACACATTAGAATAAATAGTCCACTATAAATTAACAGACTTTAGAAAACAAGCAATTTAAGTCTTTTCCGTTTCGGACAAAGGACATTTTAGAGCATTTTCGTGTTACGCCGGACGAAATCCGTATTTTTTTCCGGGTTACAGCCATAGATTTTGCTAAATAGAGAAGGAAGTAATCATGTTGAATAACTGTTACAAAAATAAATAATGATTGTGCCCCTTTGATTAGCTTTTATTATTTATATTTAAAATATAAGCAAAAACGGTACTTAAAAAACTCTAATATTCGGCCCTGAGAGGTCAGATCGCGAAATGGACTTTTGATGTACACTTGGCAGGCCAAGACCTTTAAAATGATATATACATCATGTGTCTAGGACTTATGGTTGCTGAGATATAGGGCGTTCCTTTATAAATATAGCTTATATAGTAAAAAACGGTACTTAAAACGCCCCCTTTTTCGGTCCTCAGAGGTCAGATCGCGAAATGGACTTTTGCTGCACACATGGCAGGCCAAAACCTACATAATGATATATACATCATGGGTCTAGGACTTATGGTTGTTGAGATCTAGGGTGATGACAGACAGACAGACATAACGGGGACAAAAGTGATGACAAAATACAAAGCTCATTGGAGTCGTTTCTAGAATGAGAAAACTGGTATCGTAATGAAAGCTGGTGGAATGTTTTGAGTCGAACATGGCGGCGATAGGCTACGCCAACTGGATTCAGCCGCCTGGTACCATCTGATAGCAGACGCCGTCTCCATGTATTCAACCTCCTTGGTTTTATCCATAGATATAAAAACTAGATCGACGTTATATCCCCTATTGGTTTCATTTCTGTTAGAGGGCGCGACGGTAAGTTTTGGTGCTAGCAGCGGAACTCAGTTTGACCAAACCTTTTTTCACATAGCAACCTGTCAAACATTCTGAAAATGTCTGACGAAAATAATGGGTTTGTACAGGCTTAAATAATAAAGTTTTAATTTTTCAAAGAGTAAAATAAGTCGAAGTATTTAAAAATTCATAAATGTACTATTTCATAACATCAGATTAATATTATCAGCATTCTTCTAAATAGTGCAAAGCTGTAGAGTGTAGTCATAGTGTTCTCTTAGTTTAGTGACTGTAAGTTACACTGTAAGTCCTAACAGTCTAACTTCTCTGACTTCTCAGTAATGAGTAACTGATCATATTCATTGTCGGACTATTCCTCTCAGTTAAGTTAAAGACAAAGACAGTAAAACAATGGCAGCAATATAAAAATTCACTATATTTTTCATCTCAAATTTTGTTCTTGATATTTTACAATTTTGGTAGGCTATATCGGCTCATAACTTGACATAAATAACATTGTCATTGTGCATTTATAATAATTTATTCCATTTATTTATTTTTCTTGTCTGAATTTTTTTTGTAATACTCTTGGCCTTGTAAGGCTTGTGTTCATTTATCTTAGTTTTAGACTTATTAACATGTAACGACAATAACTAATCAAAATCAGCTTTATATTTATTTTTTAAATCTAGACCAGCAGATTCGGATCAAGAAAAAAATGCTGCTAATGCTACAGATTCAGATGTAAATAATTTACATGTTTTATTATTTACATTATTGAATTACAAACATCATTATCATGTCTTAAATTAAGTTAAATCATTATAATGTAAAATCCTATTAAAAAAATCAAGATTTGTCTTAGACTTAGTAAAAATAATCATTTAAATTTACATTTTTTAAGCAAATGACCTAAAGAAAAATGATTATTATAAGAGGAGCTATATATAATTTATTGTAATCATGCAGCATGAATCTGTAGGGGTTCCCAAAGGGCAAAAATCAACTGGTAAAAGACTGAGTTTTTCTGAAGAAATACCTGCCGATAAGAAGTCAAGCCCTGTACCACCATGGACCGTAATAAAGGATGTTAAAAGAGGTATTTTTCATTTATGCTTCAATAGCCTATAAATATAGATTAATATAGTCTACTGCATACTTGTACTTCTATTGATGTAAAAATAAATTTGCTTAATGTTTTACATAAGGCATTTAAATTTGCAGCATAATCTTAATGAAACTATTGACCTTCTTGGGTAACATATTTTGACTTAAAAGAAATTTAGGATATTTGAAATGAACGGACTATTTTTTTTTAATGAAATGCACTTTTGTTTGGACTATGAGGGACTATTAGCTCTGTTATTAATAACTGGTATTACATACATTTGACAATACATAATATGTAACATATCTTGACAATGAAATAAAAATAACAAAAGATATAGCACATTTGCTGAGATTACCATAATTTTTAAAATATATTTTAATAGGTGTAGGCTATCATTAATGACAAAACTACAATTCTTCTGTGTGAATAATATGTAATCTTTCTAACGATAAATGCAGAAGTAGGCTTAGGTCAGATAGGGCCCCAGGCACAGAAGAAAATATTGGGCCCTTGAAATAAAGGTAGACTTAAAAAAAAGTTTAAAATTGGGTTTTGAAGGTATAGTGTTGGGGTTTTTAGGACCCCTTACAGTTTGATGTCCCCTAGGCACATCTTCTGTGCAAAAATTAAGTCTGCATCTGCAGATCAAATTTACTGAAGGATAGGGTAGATTACCATTGGATTCAGGATTAGGAAAAAAACAAAGGAAAATACATAACATGCAAATAACATTTTCACCAAATGAATTAGCAATAAAAATAAACTTAAAATATCATTTCCTTGTGGACAAATACCTGAAAACACATGAAGAAAATTTATATCACACTCATACCAACAATTCACACTAATTAAGCAGATAGCTCTTTCATAACACACACATTATTAAATAGACAATAATTTCATCGACACCAACCAAGCCAGCATTATCATGTACATAAGTGAAACCACCTGAGACATTACCAGGGTTGTTAACAATACTCTTAAACTGTATCGTCAATACCGATACCAATACTTCATGAAAATAGTATCGCCAATACCAATACAAATACTCAAGTAAAAATGTATTGCCAAAATCGATACCGATACAATACCGATACTTTTGAGAACAACAAAGTATTTTTATTTAAAATATAATGAGTGCAAGTTTTTCAAAAAAAAAGTGAAAACAATTAAATACAATGTCAAAGCACAAATTTAATGCTAATCACTTTAGTACTTGACGGATGGCCAAGTGGTGTAGATACTCGACTGTCGGCTTCAGAGTCATGGGTTCGATCCTCAGTGAGAACAATGGGAATTTTTCCACAAGTTCACCCAGTTTTAAATAGGTACCCGACTTTAAGCTGGGGAAGTAAAGGCGGCTGGGCGTTGTGCTAACTACACTATCCCTTCATATGCCGAGGTTATAGAAACAGATGAATCCCCGATGGCCCGTCAGGGCTAAGGGAACTTTTCTTTACTATTTCACCATTTGGCAGCACGTAAGAAGACCATCATTTCAAAACAATCCTTGCTTAGCCTAGAACGTAATGGCATAAAAAGATGCGCACCTAATGAAAACAGGCGCTCAACACAGCACTAGCCGATCAACTCATCATTATAGTTTCTTAATGCTTGGGTAGGGTGCTAATGAAAGCATTTCTGATGAGTTATCTTCAAGATATCTGTCTACTTCAGCAGAACTTTACTATTAAGCTGGTTCTACCGCCGTGCAGTAAAACTGCACAGCTGACTGTATTGAAGCTGCATCACCCTGTCGAGTAGCCCAAGTGGAGTGGAAACTGCACTCAGTGTACTGCAAGAACGCTTTAAGTTTTGTTCAACTTCAGCCTTTTGTTCCAAGTTGTCTTGGTGTTAATAGTGGTAGGGTTGATGGTTATCATTACAAGCAGTGATTGAATTTATGAAAATTACTTTTAAAAAAATCTATTAAAATCGCTATTGTTATTCTGCAATTAGCTAATAGTGGCAACAGAAAAGTATTGGTATCGAGTATCGAAAATTTTTCGTTTAAAATGTACCGGCGATACACAAATCAATACTTGATACAAAAAGGATCGGCAATACAGCAACCAATACTGAAAAAGTATCGGCGATACTGTATTGGCCGATACCGATACTTCGATACTAACAACCCTGGACATTACACACAACATTTAGAAATATAATGTTGAAACATTTGACTGGCAACATATGACAGTAATATTGTCCATAATACATAGACAGCTTATCAGAGACAGAGCTATCATACTTAACATAAACATAAAAATATTCAGAAAAATATGAACTGCAAATAATTTTTTTTCATATAACTTTTATATATATTTTAAAAACATTGTTCTGACTCCTTAACAAAAGTTACATATTTTTTTTAATGTTAAAAATTTCCCATTTTTAATAAAAAATATAAATAATTACAAAAGTGTAAAAGAAGCAGAGAAAGTCCTATGATCCCATGAGGTCCCTACTGCCTTATCTCAAGTGTTTAAGAAATCAAAACATGTTGATTAAGGTAGTTGATTATATATATATATATATATTACACATATACAGTCCTTTTTTTGTGCCGGTATGCACCGGTATGGCGTACCAGCACCTTTTTTCAATGTAGGGAAAAAATTATTACTTTTCTTGTATTTTAAGAGGATTTAAGTTGGCTAATTGTAAAATAAAATTGTTTTAGACATTTAGTATCTTTGCAGTTGTGGTGTAGCTTGCATCGAGATGTGAACTTGTAGTTAAAAGTTAGGCAATCCATCACTGAGTACCAGCACCAATTTTTTTTACAAAAAAAAATCTCTGCACATATACATATATACATTATATATACATATGCATCATATATGTTTAGGTCTACCACTGTATTATTGTTTTATCAGCTTTGTAGATTTTTACTTTTTTTTTATACCAATTTCATCTTATTATTTATATATTTCAAAGATATATTATATGATTTTTTACAAACTATCAATGTATTAATTGAACCTGAAAATTTTAAGCATGTTTTTATTCTTCACATGTATTTAATGTCAGATTTAATAGTGAAAGTATGTTTGTATATTTAATTAGATAAATTAGACAAAAGCTGATGAAATAACCTTTTGGTGTGTGATGTCATATATTTTCTGCATCAAAGAAAGTTTTTTTTTTTTTAGTGCACAAACTATGTTAGGGGCACCTTATAAATAATTATGCATCACTGAATGCTATTAATTCTATGATTTAAGAATTTCTTCTGGATTTCTTTTTGTGATGAATGTGATAATTGATTAAAATCATGATAAGCCAAAGCAAGATATCCGTGTGAATCTGTTACTTGTGCCCATACAATGTGTTACAGCAACAACTGAATTGGTTAAAAGAACTAAATCAAAAACCTTCAATAGAGAAGAATTTCAGACTTCCCAGCCACAACTCATTAGGTGGGGCTCAGACTCAGCACTTCCATTTGATAAAGATGAGCTTAACAAATCTTCATCAGATCAAGATCTAGAAGGTAGATCACACAAAAAAGCAAAATAGAGAATTTTGATAACATTTTATAGTGACAGATTTTCACATATTATTGTATATTAAAGATTTATGATTTATACAGTGTAGTGAATTTGATTTCTGCTATCTAGAACTAATATTATAAAAAAATAAGAACTAGATAAAAATAAATATGGTTCCAGAAACAATTTTAAAAAATATTGAAAAAGAAAGCATTTTAACAGACTTAGCTACCTTACAAAGAAATTAAAACTTGCGATATCGGATTGTAATAGGCACCTCAAAACAAGAAGCTCCTGATCCAGAGCCCATTCCCTTAAGTGGAAGGGGTGTGAAAAAGACGGCTTCAATAATGAATGTCAGTCGAATGAATATGCTTGAGGATTTCAGCCCTAAGGAAAGATTGATGGCTTCACTCTTGGAAAATGGTTATTAATATAATAAAGTTTGCATTTATTCATTGTTTTATTTTTATTTT
This sequence comes from Bulinus truncatus, assembly GCA_021962125.1. Taxonomy (NCBI): domain Eukaryota; kingdom Metazoa; phylum Mollusca; class Gastropoda; family Planorbidae; genus Bulinus; species Bulinus truncatus. Next base: position 3,503,259 of record JAGDYQ010000067.1, on the reverse strand, counting down.
GACCTAAAAAATTATTCTGTTTTTATTTTTTTTCTTAATGTTTTAATTAAAATATCTACTCAAAAGTTAACTTATAATTCTTCATTCTGCATATGATAAAAGCTGTATTTTTTAAAGTTTTGTGATGCTAAAGAGTACAAGTTTGTTGTTTTAGCAGAACATATCTTAATGTTGAAACTTATTTTTAGTGTTGAGGCCTTTTTATTATAAGCTATTGCACTTAAAAAAGTCCACTCTTTACTCTTACTGACATGGATATGTTTTAAGTATTTTTTCTATGTTTCACCAAGTTCCCGCTCTTACATATTTCAGTTTTATTTTCTCTATGATCTATTAAAAGTAAAAAATATTTAAATACCTCGTAATTTTTTAAGCAGTATAGTGTGCTAGATAGCCAAATGCTAGAGATCATTACATACGCTATAAATCAGGTGCATGATAAAGTCATTGCCAAGTATGTGACTATTTACATCTAAAAGCTAATTACTAAAACACCTACATAGCTGTATTTAAAGCAAACAATGTTAGATTTTGATAATTTGAACAGCTAACGTACTTTGACACATGCTTATACAGTAATGACTTTTTTTGAGCATCTCATTTATTCTGATATTTAGTCAGTCTCGAGATCTTTTAATGCAATATCTGCAGCTATCAGCTAGTATTTGTAAAAGGAGCATGTACATACATTAGAAAGTGACTTTTCATTATCTTTTTTGACAGTTTTGACATCTGCCAACTTAATTTTATCGTCTTAGTTGATCTAGTCAGGTTCTAGTAGAAAGAAGTACTGGGCAGTAGATATTTCAAATGTTAGTATACAGCAGTTTGGAGTACACATTGTTTATGTACATTTATTCACTGCTGCAGCTGACAAATGTGGCTTTGAATCTACACTAAGTGGAAAAATTCTAAATAACTGAAATACGTTTTTTATTTAAATTCCTAGGAGAGTTGATATTCAATGATTTCACACTTTAGATCAGAGTAATGTAACTGTTTGTAATATTCTAAATAAAGTTGAATTATATTAGATTGGAAGGAAACCTTATACAAACACTGTACTCAGAAAAAAAATCTGGATAACTAATTTTACGTTTTATGTACTTGAAATATTTTAGGGTGTCAAGGACTATTAAAATTGTACTTAGGTATGCCACTCCCTTCATACAAGTCAATAAATATCTTTATTTTTCTTTCACATTATGAAACCAGTTGTTTTTGTGGGTATATATATATATATACAAATAACTTAGTATAATGGTACAGAGTTAAAATACTCTTATGCATCAAACATAGAATGGTTTAATTACTATCTAATTTCTCTTTTAATTTTTAAAGTTGACCATTGTCAGATTTTGTTTGATTGTTTGTTTCAACATTTAGTTTATTTGATGAAATTGTGATTTATGAATTTCTAAGCTATACAATTTATATACGCAGTAACCTTTTATGTACAAATTATTTAAACATTTTTTTACACATCTGAAAATTCATACTTTTTAAATAAAAAGAAATGTATTACAGTTGATGTGATTTTGATAGATAAGATTACTTGAAACTATTTAATTTCATTAGTCTAATACACCTAAAATTTATTTCCTACTGAAATTTTAAACTGTAAAAGATTTTAATATATATACTGCTGAATATCTCACATTATTAATTTAACATATATTAATTTTCTCAAATGTACTGTTGATGAAACTTAAAAATTGTCATAAAAAATGCCAAATATTACCAATTTAAAAAAAAAATTTGATTCACCATTTTTATCCCTTTTTTAAGATGACCCTTTTTCAGAGATAAATAGATGGAAAAATTCGCAGGGCTCTATTTCTGAGGCTGGAGGTGGTGGTGGTGGAGGCAGTGGTGATGATGATGGTGATGATCATAGAAGTATTGGTAGTGGTGGCAGAGGTGGTGCAGGTAGACAAGGAAGCAATTATGATGAAATGGATAACGTCTCTGGAGATGACGCTGGTCTAGAAACTGATGAAAGTGATACTGAAGCTGACATGGTTGTACTGGATCCTGATCATGTAAGTCTTATTTATGTATGAAGTAAAAAGACATACAATATGCAACTTCTTTTTTTGAAATGTAATAATCTGTTATGATATCAAACTTTTAAAAAATTAGAAATGATATTTATCATGTTTATTAAATAGTTCTAATCAAGATTTTAAATCTGCAATCTATTATTTTGTTTAATCTTTGCCTTTTAAATAAAAATCTTTTTTTTAATTATTTAGGGAGAAAACATTTATGACAGTTATTTTTAATTTCTAAGTTGAAATATTTTCATAATTATAAATTTCTTGGGGGAAAAAAAATAATTTTCATGATCTGCATCACTAAGTGATTTTTAAAATCATTATTAAAAAAGTCAGAAAATGTTGTAATCTGAAATAAGGTAATTTTTATGAACATTATGAATTTCATCTTTTATTTCTCGTTGAAAAATAATTTACATGCATTTGTTAAAAAAAATGTGCAATAATTTAAAGAAATATATTTGTGTTTCCTAGCCTCTGATGAAAAGATTCCAGGCTGCCTTGAAAGCACATTTGGGCAAACAGAATGAAAAGTTTACACTGGAACTGAGAGATTTGGTAAATATCAATTTTTAGAGCATTTTTTTGGTAGCCTGAGCTTTGAAAAACCATAATTAAGTACAAGTAGTATATTACTTGTTGAGGATGTCTAACAATTAAGTAGTGTATTACTTGTTGAGGATGTCTAACAATTAAGTAGTATATTACTTGTTGAGGATGTCTAACAATTAAGTAGTATATTACTTGTTGAGGATGTCTAACAATTAAGTAGTGTATTACTTGTTGAGGATGTCTAACAATTAAGTAGTGTATTACTTGTTGAGGATGTCTAACAATTAAGTAGTATATTACTTGTTGAGGATGTCTAACAATTAAGTAGTATATTACTTGTTGAGGATGTCTAACAATTAAGTAGTATATTACTTGTTGAGGATGTCTAACAATTAAGTAGTATATTACTTGTTGAGGATGTCTAACAATTAAGTAGTATATTACTTGTTGAGGATGTCTAACAATTAAGTAGTATATTACTTGTTGAGGATGTCTAACAATTAAGTAGTATATTACTTGTTGAGGATGTCTAACAATTAAGTAGTATATTGCTTGTTGAGGATGTCTAACAATTTTTAGAGCATTTTCGAAAAAAAATGCTCTATTGTCCCCGTTTTGCCTGTCTGTCTGTCTGTCTGTCTGTCTGTCTGTCATCACCCTAGATCTCAGCAACCATAAGTCCTAGACCCATGATGTATATATCATTTTGTAGGTCTTGGCCTTCCAAGAAATGACTTTTTTTCCATTTCGCGATCTGACCTCTCAGGGCCGTAAAAGGGGCCTTATAAAGTACCGTTTTTTACTATATAAGCTATATTAATAATGGACCGCCCTATATCTCAGCAACCATAAGTCCTAGATCCATGATGTATATATCATTTTGTAGGTCTTGGCCTTCCAAGAATGACTTTTTTTCCATTTCGCGATCTGACCTCTCAGGGCCGTAAAAGGGGCCTTATAAAGTACCGTTTTTACTATATAAGCTATATTAATAATGGACCGCCCTATATCTAAGCAACCATAAGTCCTAGACCCATGATGTATATATCATTGTGTAGGTCTTGGCCTGCCAAGTGTACATCAAAAGTCCATTTCGCGATTTGACCTCTCAGGGCCAAAATATAAGAGTTTGTTATGTACTGTTTTGCTTATATTTTAAATATAAATAATAAAAGCTAATCAAAGGGGCATAATCATTATTTATTTTTGTAACAGTTATTCAACATGACTTACTTGTCCTTTTAATATCTTTTTTCAGATATATGCATTACACAATTGAATTTATAAACATTTCCAAAATTTACAAATATTTACTGAAAGATAACAAACGTACTGATACATAACATGAAAATGCGCTAACACGTCCTGTGTCCAGAATGGAACAGGCTTAATTGCTTGTTTTTTCTCTTCAGAATTTGACAAATTTAAGTGAATTTTATCAATATTATTATTTTCAGTTGATGACATTAATACTAAATATTTATCTTCAATGCTAAATATTTTATTCTTCATTTTCTTAATTCAACCTAGACTGAGAAAACTCGTGTGAAGAAAAAAGAAAGGGAGGATCTTGGTGTTGAGTTGTATGGAGTACAACAAGAGCTAGCAAAGTATCAGGTTTGCTCACATATGTAATATATGTAATTATTTGTAAAATTTTAACCTTCATATTACAATAGAACTTTTAGAAATATGTCCTCTTTTGTATTTGTTTTCTTACATATGTAGAGACTTCATTATTTTTTTCTTTTGTCATTGCAAATAGTTGAAAAAAAAAATTATATTTCTCATATCTTTTTTAGTAGCCATATAAAAATGTATAATATGAGACTTGCAGGCTTTAAATTTAAATATTTAAGAAAAAAAAATCATTTGAAAATGTGATGCTAATAGCATATTAATTTATTTACATACTTAAGGCAACTTGTAACCATTAAGAACATTGACAGCTATTCTTATATTTGTAATGTAAAAAATGTAAATTTTATGACTTTAAAAAAAACCTAACTGAAATTTCACACTTAAAATAAAATGTATGAAAAAACCTAGACATTTAATAATAATTAAATAGAAATTCAAAGATTATAATTTTGTTTCTCAACAGGATTACAAATCTTTTATTTATTTCTATTTTAAATATTAATGTAAATATAGCATGTCTTGTATAATAAATCTTTAACTTTAAAAAAAAACAACTAATATTTATTCCTTTTATTCTGTTTGTCAAGATGATGTTGGAGCAACAGCATGACCAAGTAGCACACTTAAAGCAGGAGAGGCAAAAAGAAGAGCAGGAACTGAATGATATTAGATCTCTTTTTAAAGAGTCACAATTTGAAACAACTAAGGAAAGAAAAAATTGTTAGTTGATCAGAATTAATTTTTTTATTAGCATAAATTATGTACTAGTTTAACACTGAATTTTTAGAAATTCACATGTTAACTTGAAATTTTTTAATTTTATTTTTAGGCCGAGTTGAAATCTTTCTACCTTTACTTAACTTGACATACCCTGAAATCTTTCTACCTTTACTTAACTTGACATACCCTGAAATCTTTCTACCTTTACTTAACTTGACATACCCTGAAATCTTTCTACCTTTACTTAACTTGACATACCCTGAAATCTTTCTGTCTTTACTTAACTTAACATACCCTGAAATCTTTCTACCTTTACTTAACTTGACATACCCTGAAATCTTTCTACCTTTACTTAACTTGACATACCCTGAAATGTTTCTACCTTTACTTGACATACCCTGAAATATTTCTACTTTAATTTAACTTGACATACCTTCTTATATTTACTGTGGAGCTAAGGGTCTTAGTAACAACTCTCTATCATACTTGGTTCCACCTATTAACAACTGTTTTTTTCTTGATTTTATTTTCAGGTAGTGGATTGCAAAATGAAGTAGAGAATTTGGCCCTCAGGCTTTATTACATGCTAAATGCAAAAGAAAATGTCAGATCAGACATTTCAGTTATGAAAAGAGCAGCAGAAAAAGTAGAAACAGAAGTGGCCAAAGCAGAATTACAAAAACAAAAGCAGGTAAAAGCAAGATTTTGAAATATAATATATATAGTAATATTAAAGTGCTGTAAAAATAGACACAGATTATTTTACTCTGCTTATTGAGTTGTAAAAAATTTTAGTCACCTTAATTTTTTTTTGTTCTGACAGTGGAGATTATCTTTCTTAGGTATTTTACTATTACAAAGGTTTGAAATTGCTGCTACATGTATTTTATTTTATATATTGGTATTTATATAAACTTTCAGCAATTATGTACATTTTTCATTGTATGAATATGAACAGAATATTTTTACGCCCTTACTTTTGTTTTATTTTATACTAATATTTCTTTTTTGCAATGTTTAAAACGAATAAGCTTTTCCTAATGAACAACTCTTTTTTGTCTTTATCAATTCACTTTTCATTTTTCATCTTTGCTTAATCACCCAACGTTAACTGTATGCTCACAGTATTTTTAGATTGTCTGAATTAAAATGTCCACCTATTTCATTCAATACTACATCACTGATAATAAGCAGATCATCTTTTTATGACTTTCTGATCTATAGACTTTTTCTTGTTTTATTTACAAAACTGAGTTACACTGTACATTTCAGGATCTTTTTGTAGACAGACTTGTAGAGGGAGTGGATCGGCTGAAAGAAGAGATAGCCATGTATGATGCTCAGATTACTGCACAAACTGAGGAGACCAAAGCTGCAAAGGAAAGTCTTATGGAAGCCTACATGGAGATAGAGGTAGTTTTGCTCATTTGTCTTATGTAAGCTTAAAGGGAAATATATTATTGTTCATTAGTGGAATCTGAATGTGTAGTTTGTGAAACCAAAACAGTCGTGATAATTTTAGTAATGAATATTTAGATTTAGATGAAATATTTAAAATACTTGTGATAAATAAAAAATTATAACTGTTTTCAGTCTGTAGATTTTGAGAAAAAAGATTTGTACCAGAAGTGGAACAGTTCATTGATTGGAATGAAACGTAGAGATGAGGCTCACTCAGCCATGCTTGATGCTCTGAAGTAATTATTTTAAAAAATGTCTGAATTTTATTATCTCTGGAAAAAAAAGATAAATTATGTTCTATTACACAAAAAAATATTTTAAGAAAACATGAAAATTTTACCCTTTTAAAAAACTATTTCATTTTTTTTCTTTATTGCATCTAAAAATTATTAAATTCTGTATACACTGTATCATGTTTCTATAAGTACGGTACTAAGTTAAACTTATAGTAATTTTTTTTTTCTTGTCTTTTACTTGAATAGTCTGATGTTTTTATATACAATATATTTTGTAATGGCTATTTAATTATTTTTTTAATCTCAAAGTGAAATTGTATTTGAATTACTATTTGTTGCTTATTTTTCAGCCAGCAAGAACAGCTAATTTTAACATTACAGACTGACCTTGAGGGCTATAAAAAAACTATACAGAAAGAACAGGAGCAGAATGAGAAATTGACTCACATTTTAAACAAGACAGAAAGAGAAATCGAGACTGCTAAGAAACACATTGCCCAAGTAAGTTTTATGGAAAACAATTAAATAAAATACTAACTACACTATCATATACAAATATAATATGATCAGGACTAAAGATTGTCATTTTAAATTTAATAAAAACAGGACTAAACTTTATGTTATTATAAATTTAATATGAACAGGACTAAACATCATGTCATTATAAATTTAATAAGAACAGGGTTTTGGGTAAATCATATTTCATAGAAATAAATTATTCACAAGTAGTTTTATGGCAAGTTACTTGCCACGTATCAAAGAAATTTTATTGTGAATGTAATAAATTTATAGAATGTGTGATTGAAATCTAGAAATGAATAACCAGATAATGAAGTACATGCTAAGGATTGATTGAAAAGATTATGTAATATATGTGAAAATTAATAATTATGAAAAACGTGTAATGATGAAAATGTACAACTAGATGAATTTAGCCTTATTCAGAGAATTTGTAAAGAAATGTATGACTACTCTACATTTTCTATAGATAGATAGCAATTGGCTATTACAAATTTACTTGTTCAATTTGTTTTCAATATTATACATTAGACACAGGCTAAACATGATGCTCTGATGAATGAATATTCTACATATACTCGTATGCTTTATGAAACAGAGCAAGCTTTAGGACGAGCTGTTGCTGTAAGTTGTGTTTGTTAACTCAGTTTATCAGTTCATTGTGTTTTTTTGCAATTTTTTTAAACCGAACCTTGTTATAATTAAATTTCTCTACTCATAACTGTTTCTAAATTTATAAACAATTGTTATACATTTAAAAAAATTAATACTAATACATATCAAATATAGTAAACAAATAATTATTATAATTTACAAAGATTCAAACATATACCAAGAGCCCATACAGCTGAAATGGTAATGAAGGAAGAATTTGCAGACAGCTTGTTTAGTTTTAATACCCAATGTATTTTATATTTGTTAAACATTGTAAATCTCCCTTTTTAGGATAAACAACTGAGGATCGCAGAGGTCCTGTCTCTTAGAAAACAAATAGAGCAAGAGCACTTATCTAAATTGAAACTTGAAGATGAAATCTTGGACCGAATGAGAGCTCAGCTGACATTAGCCAAAGCATCACATTACAGCAAACAGCTAATAAAGAAAACCAGGGATGCTACAAAAAGATTGGTAAGTAAATATTAAAAATGTTCATTCCTAAAGATTCAGTGTTTTCACTGTACATATTTCCCCCCCTCAGCTAGTTAATTATACAGTTTCATGAATTTTGACTAAATTCTGCTTTAGTTAAATATTTTGGAATTTAATTGTTTTGAATTATATTTAAATGTGTACAAACTTTAGAATTCTTTGATATTTCAAAGCTGCATTTAAATAGGTTTTTTTAAAAGGTGGACATATTTACACTGATTGCTTTCTAAAATTAATGTATCTGTGTATATTTAAAAGAAGATAGATTTTAAGTGTAGTTTAAATTAATTATGATGATACAAAATTTTTTATACTAAGCATTAAAAGAAATTTTCTTTCAGGAAAGTGAAACAATTGATGTAGAAAACAATATTGCTCAGTGCACTTTGGACATTGTCAATGTCAGAGGTCGAACAGAGCGACTGAAGAAGGTCTTTGATGTTTTAGAGAAGCAGATTGCTGAGCAGAATGCCATCATCACCAAAAGTGAGCAAGAGATTGTTAAAAGAAATGCTGTTATTGAGAGGAAGCAGAACCAAGTGGACAGCATGAACAAAAAATTGACACAGATGATAGCTGCAGCTGGGGTGAGTTTAGAAACATGCAGCTCACATAAAACAAAAAGTATTATTTTAAAATCTTGCTGAAAGAGAATGCTGTTCAGTAATGATTATATTTTAAATTTTCTGATTGAATTTATTTCCATTTATGGAATTTTCTACAAGACTAAGTTCTTTCAACATATCTTTTGTTATACAAACATGAATGTTTACCATTTAAATGATGTTCATTCATTTATTATAATTTCTTCTAAATATAATCAAAGACTCAGACTTAAAAAATGACAATGTATGACACACAAACAAATTTTTTTACTTTGTTGAATTCAGGGTGTAGAGCTGGGTCCCCTTGAAATCCAAGTGAATTCCCTCCACAAATCTATTGAGGCCAGAAACCAGGACGTGTTAGACCTGCAGCAACTGTGGCTAAGGCAGCAGAGTGAGCTGGTCAGGCAGTGTCAGAGCAAAGACAAGGAAATGTCTGAAGTCATGGCTCTCAGAAGACAACTGACCATTCTGTCTCAGAAGAAAATAAGGACTGAATGTAAACATAGTTTTTTTCCTTTTATTTAAATTTTTAAATGTTTTTGAGCTTTTATTTTCAAATTGTTCTTTTAAAATATACTACAGAATTTTGAATTTTTAAGGGAAATGTGTGTGTTATTTTTAACAAGAAAAAAAAATTCAAAGATTACTTTTTTTCAGCTTTTTCTTGAGATTTTTTGCAGTAGTTTAGAATAGCTGTACATCATTTTTATTTCAAAAAGCTTTTATTAAAATGAAATGTCTAAATGCAAATGATAGAATAAATTTTGAACAATTTTGCATAGAGATTTAAATTGTCCGAAGACCTGTATTTTTTTTGCTCAACTTTTAGCTGAAATTGAGCATCAGCACAGGGAAATGTGTGATATAGAACGTAGCGTACGTAACATGAGAAACGACATTATTAAACTAAATGGTCTGCTTCACAAAGAAAAATGTGTGGGGGAAGAATTGGAACAAGGAAATATTTTGATGGAGAATGCATTTATTGCTGGACTACAAGTACGTGAATTGAAATTTTTTTTTTTTTTTTTCAAATCCATATTTGTCTTTTTTCTTTGTTTGCTGTGGAAAAAGACTAATCTAATTCTATTTTCCATTTGTAGGGAGCTGAACTAGAATCAATTCAAATGCAGGATAGGTTAGATGGTATAAAAGAGGAAAAAGAGAGGCTTTTGAATAGTTTGGTAGAGGCGGAGTAAGTTTCTCTTAAAACATGAAATTTCTTTTAGCTTTGTTAAAACAAAAGTTCAGCTGTAGAAATATTTTCCCCCTTTTGTTAATTTGCTTTATTCATTTATCAGGAGACAGATCATGTTGTGGGAGAAGAAGACTCAGCTGGCTAGAGAGACCAGAGATGCTGTAAATTCTGAAATAGGCCAGGGTGAGATGCAAGCCATGAGGTCTGAGATACATCGCATGCAAGTGAGGTACTCCCAGTTGATGAAGCAGCAAGAGAGAATGATTCAGGACATGGAGAAAGCTGTCTCCAGGTAACTTATTGCATTCATAAAATAAAATCACTTTGTATAGGGCTTGCATTTTCCCCCCCTTTGCAAGATTATGAAATTTATGAGCCAATTAACCCTAAATTGTTTCTTTCAAAGATATTCATTTATATTAAAAAATGAATTTGACAATTTTAATAAATTATGTTTATATTCTTTTTCTAGACGTGACACTATTGTGACAAGAGGAGAGGCCCAATCTAAGATGAAAAATAAAATTGTGACAAAAGGTACTTTTGAAAGACAGATGGGTGAGATGAGGAAAAAGATCAAGCAGACTATCCAGGTAGGTCTCATGTATTGAGTTAAAATATAACCACACTTAGACCATAGTGAAAGGCATAATACAAAAATATAACCACACTTAGACCATAGTGAAAGACATAATACAAAAATATAACCACACTTAGACCATAGTGAAAGGCATAATACAAAAATATAACCACACTTAGACCATAGTTAAAGGCATAATACAAATTTATTAGAATTAATTCTTTTTCAAAAAAATATGACAAAAAGCACATTTTTAATATTTTTTTATTAGCATAGGTGTTCTTAGTCAAAATTTAATGTCACATTTGGCCACAGAGACATCATCATTGCAAAAAGTCTTATTGTAAACAGACAGAAGCCAAACATTCCTACTCACACTCTTATTCATGCATTTCTACAATTAGCTTACTGAAAAAATAATCTTACCAATATAAGCTTTACACTCTATCACACTCATATATATTCTGACCAATAAAAATATGTGAATAAATTAATTGTAAAATAAATAAATAAATAAAATAAGGTTTAATAATAAATGTGTGGGAGACTATTTTTATTTTGATGAAGTAATGTGATGTGCTATCAGACATGAGAGCAAAATGATTTTGTTATGTTACTTTGATTATTTAACTCCAATTGAAATGTCTCGAAGTAAAAAGATAAATGGAGATTTTCTCAAAAACTAAATCTCTGTTAAAACAAATATTATGTGGTCTTTTTGTTTATCCAGGAAGCCAACTCATGTGACAGTGAGCTGAAAGAGCTGAGAGAACACCAACAGGCTGTCAGCGAGCAGCTGGAGCAGAAGCAGGTCAACTGTCAACAGCTCCAGGGAGCATCAGACACACTGGATGGTGATTTAGAGAGGGCTGTTGAGGTCAAACAAAGGGTAAGTACCATACATTCTTGATATGTATACTATAGTGTATTAGCTTTTCTTGAAAGGCAACTTATCTTGTCAGCATCTTCCATGTTGTTTCACATGTATGTAAAACAAAAAATCCTGGCCTCTATCCATCTATTTTTATTATTATTTTTGTAAGACTTCTTGCTCAGTTAGATAAGAGTCTTTTGGTAGCAGAATGCACTTGGAATCAAACTGAACTATTATTAGGGGTAGAAGTATTAATTACAACCTAATGAAAATTACTGGCAATAAAATATAGAAGGAAAAATTGTAGCGAACATTACTAGTCGTCGTTTGAGGAATAAGTTGCCTCACACTTTTAAAAGACTGAAGTGGTATTTTAGGATTTAAATTTTCTAAAGTTTCGATAAATAGTGATATATCACAGCCCTTTAAATACACGAAAAAAAAATTGAAATATAACTAGAGTATCAAAATGGAAACTTTTGAAATTCTTACTTACCCTCCGTTGTTTAAAAAAAAAATTAAAAAGCAGCACTCAAAAGAGTTAATCTATAAACTTCTGCAAAAAAAGTAAGAAATACACTTTCTAAACCAATTTTTTTTTCTTTCTACTAATGTGACCACTGAAAATTATACTGATTTGATGAGTGATTTATTCTTTCCCTCCATCCCCCCACAGAATATGATGGAATTGCTTTCCAGACAACAGAAAAGTAAATATTACCAGCAGGTGAAAGACAATAAGTACACAATGATGTGTCGCTCTGAATCTTCTCTTCAGCTGGAGTCACAGAAACAGGAAGATCGGCTCCAGTCTCTCACCTCCATTGTACACAGACTCAATTCTGAGTTTCCCTATGCACAGCCAGCCTTGAGAAAGGTCACAATGACATTAACATCTCGATCAGCAGCTATGGATGCTTAATGAAGATTTTTTTTTTTTTTTAACAAATATGTATTTTGATATTAAGAATGAAAAAAAAAAGTTTAAGGTTAAAGTATCTTTTTTTTGTTGTTGAATTTTAACCACAATTTTTGCTGATAGTTCATAATGTATTAATGAGATACTCCTAAAAAAATATTAAAAAAAAGTATCAATTTATCTAGAAAAACTGTGGTCAATTATAAACTGATTATTTCTTTTTTATTTTGTCTACAATTTTATTTGTGCTTGACATTTTACCCCAGAAGCTTCTTAAAAAGAACTCAATTTTGAGCCAATGACCTCATGGACCATCCATATTTAAGAAAACAATGTAGATACTATGGTTGGTTTGAGCTCTTCATTTCTGTGTAGAAATAAAGTCTAAACCTAATAAAATGCTACCATTGTATTATTGATTTTGTATTTTGTATTATTAAACTTGTGTGTTTAATTTTTGCTGTCTTTATATTTGTTCCATTTGTCATATGGTCTATATCTACACAGTCTATATCTACATTTGGTCTATATTTAGGCATAATGAGAAATGATTGTGCAGATTTTTAGAGCATTTTTTTCCCCCGTTTTGTCTGTCTGTCTGTCTGTCATCACCCTAGATCTCAACAACCATAAGTCCTAGACCCATGATCTATATATCATTTTGTAGGTCTTGGCCTGCCAAGAAATGACTTTTTTCCATTTCGCGATCTGACCTCTCAGGGCCGTAAAAGGGGCCTTATAAAGTACCGTTTTTTACTATATAAGCTATATTAATAATGGACCGCCCTATATCTCAGCAACCATAAGTCCTAGACCCATGATGTATATATCATTTTGTAGGTCTTGGCCTTCCAAGAAATGACTTTTTTTCCATTTCGCGATCTGACCTCTCAGGGCCGTAAAAGGGGCCTTATAAAGTACCGTTTTTTACTATATAAGCTATATTAATAATGGACCGCCCTATATCTCAGCAACCATAAGTCCTAGACCCATGATGTATATATCATTTTGTAGGTCTTGGCCTTCCAAGAAATGACTTTTTTTCCATTTCGCGATCTGACCTCTCAGGGCCGTAAAAGGGGCCTTATAAAGTACCGTTTTTTACTATATAAGCTATATTAATAATGGACCGCCCTATATCTCAGCAACCATAAGTCCTAGACCCATGATGTATATATCATTTTGTAGGTCTAGGCCTTCCAAGAAATGTCTTTTTTTCCATTTCGCGATCTGACCTCTCAGGGCCGTAAAAGGGGTCTTATAAAGTACCGTTTTTTTTACTATATAAGCTATATTAATAATGGACCGCCCTATATCTCAGCAACCATAAGTCCTAGGCCCATGATGTATATATCATTTTGTAGGTCTAGGCCTTCCAAGAAATGACTTTTTTCCATTTCGCGATCTGACCTCTCAGGGCCGTAAAAGGGGCCTTATAAAGTACCGTTTTTCACTATATAAGCTATATTAATAATGGACCGCCCTATATCTCAGCAACCATGTCCTAGACCCATGATGTATATATCATTTTGTAGGTCTTGGCCTTCCAAAAAATGACTTTTTTCCATTTCGCGATCTGACCTCTCAGGGCCGTAAAAGGGGCTTAATAAAGTACCGTTTTTTTACTATATAAGCTATATTAATAATGGACCGCCCTATATCTCAGCAACCATAAGTCCTAGACCCATGATGTATATATCATTTTGTAGGTCTAGGCCTTCCAAGAAATGACTTTTTTCCATTTCGCGATCTGACCTCTCAGGGCCGTAAAAGAGGCCTTATAAAGTACCGTTTTTTACTATATAAGCTATATTAATAACGGACCGCCCTATATCTCAGCAACCATAAGTCCTAGACCCATGATGTATATATCATTTTGTAGGTCTAGGCCTTCCAAGAAATGGCTTTTTTTCCATTTCTCGCGATCTGACCTCTCAGGGCCGTAAAAGGGGCTTAATAAAGTACCGTTTTTTTTACTATATAAGCTATATTAATAATAGACCGCCCTATATCTCAGCAACCATAAGTCCTAGACCCATGATGTATATATCATTTTGTAGGTCTTCGCCTGCCAAGAAATGACTTTTTTCCATTTCGCGATCTGACCTCTCAGGGCCGTAAAAGGGGCCTTATAAAGTACCGTTTTTTACAATATAAGCTATATTAATAATAGACCGCCCTATATCTCAGCAACCATAAGTCCTAGACACATGATGTATATATCATTTTGTAGGTCTTGGCCTTCCGAGAAATGGCTTTTTTTCCATTTCGCGATCTGACCTCTCAGGACCGTAAAAGGGGCTTTATAAAGTACCGTTTTTTACTATATCAGCTATATTAATAATGGACCGCCCTATATCTCAGCAACCATAAGTCCTAGACCCATGATGTATATATCATTTTGTAGGTCTTGGCCTTCCAAAAAATGACTTTTTTCCATTTCGCGATCTGACCTCTCAGGGCCGTAAAAGGGGCTTAATAAAGTACCGTTTTTTTTACTATATAAGCTATATTAATAATAGACCGCCCTATATCTCAGCAACCATAAGTCCTAGACCCATGATGTATATATCATTTTGTAGGTCTTGGCCTGCCAAGAAATGACTTTTTTCCATTTCGCGATCTGACCTCTCAGGGCCGTAAAAGGGGCCTTATAAAGTACCGTTTTTTACAATATAAGCTATATTAATAATAGACCGCCCTATATCTCAGCAACCATAAGTCCTAGACACATGATGTATATATCATTTTGTAGGTCTTGGCCTTCCGAGAAATGACTTTTTTTCCATTTCGCGATCTGACCTCTCAGGACCGTAAAAGGGGCTTTATAAAGTACCGTTTTTTACTATATCAGCTATATTAATAATGGACCGCCCTATATCTCAGCAACCATAAGTCCTAGACCCATGATGTATATATCATTTTGTAGGTCTTGGCCTTCCAAAAAATGACTTTTTTCCATTTCGCGATCTGACCTCTCAGGGCCGTAAAAGGGGCTTAATAAAGTACCGTTTTTTTACTATATAAGCTATATTAATAATGGACCGCCCTATATCTCAGCAACCATAAGTCCTAGACCCATGATGTATATATCATTTTGTAGGTCTAGGCCTTCCAAGAAATGACTTTTTTCCATTTCGCGATCTGACCTCTCAGGGCCGTAAAAGAGGCCTTATAAAGTACCGTTTTTTACTATATAAGCTATATTAATAACGGACCGCCCTATATCTCAGCAACCATAAGTCCTAGACCCATGATGTATATATCATTTTGTAGGTCTTGGCCTTCCAAGAAATGACTTTTTTTCCATTTCGCGATCTGACCTCTCAGGGCCGTAAAAGGGGCCTTATAAAGTACCGTTTTTTACTATATAAGCTATATTAATAATGGACCGCCCTATATCTCAGCAACCATAAGTCCTAGACCCATGATGTATATATCATTTTGTAGGTCTAGGCCTTCCAAGAAATGACTTTTTTTCCATTTCGCGATCTGACCTCTCAGGACCGTAAAAGGGGCTTTATAAAGTACCGTTTTTTACTATATAAGCTATATTAATAATGGACCGCCCTATATCTCAGCAACCATAAGTCCTAGACCCATGATGTATATATCATTTTGTAGGTCTTGGCCTTCCAAGAAATGTCTTTTTTTCCATTTCGCGATCTGACCTCTCAGGGCCGTAAAAGGGGTCTTATAAAGTACCGTTTTTTTTACTATATAAGCTATATTAATAATGGACCGCCCTATATCTCAGCAACCATAAGTCCTAGGCCCATGATGTATATATCATTTTGTAGGTCTAGGCCTTCCAAGAAATGACTTTTTTCCATTTCG
This sequence comes from Bulinus truncatus, assembly GCA_021962125.1. Classification (NCBI taxonomy): domain Eukaryota; kingdom Metazoa; phylum Mollusca; class Gastropoda; family Planorbidae; genus Bulinus; species Bulinus truncatus. The sequence continues at coordinate 3,486,908 of JAGDYQ010000067.1, read as the reverse complement.
CGATCTGACCTCTCAGGGCCGTAAAAGGGGCCTTATAAAGTACCGTTTTTCACTATATAAGCTATATTAATAATGGACCGCCCTATATCTCAGCAACCATGTCCTAGACCCATGATGTATATATCATTTTGTAGGTCTTGGCCTTCCAAAAAATGACTTTTTTCCATTTCGCGATCTGACCTCTCAGGGCCGTAAAAGGGGCTTAATAAAGTACCGTTTTTTTACTATATAAGCTATATTAATAATGGACCGCCCTATATCTCAGCAACCATAAGTCCTAGACCCATGATGTATATATCATTTTGTAGGTCTAGGCCTTCCAAGAAATGACTTTTTTCCATTTCGCGATCTGACCTCTCAGGGCCGTAAAAGAGGCCTTATAAAGTACCGTTTTTTACTATATAAGCTATATTAATAACGGACCGCCCTATATCTCAGCAACCATAAGTCCTAGACCCATGATGTATATATCATTTTGTAGGTCTAGGCCTTCCAAGAAATGGCTTTTTTTCCATTTCGCGATCTGACCTCTCAGGGCCGTAAAAGGGGCTTAATAAAGTACCGTTTTTTTTACTATATAAGCTATATTAATAATAGACCGCCCTATATCTCAGCAACCATAAGTCCTAGACCCATGATGTATATATCATTTTGTAGGTCTTGGCCTGCCAAGAAATGACTTTTTTCCATTTCGCGATCTGACCTCTCAGGGCCGTAAAAGGGGCCTTATAAAGTACCGTTTTTTACAATATAAGCTATATTAATAATAGACCGCCCTATATCTCAGCAACCATAAGTCCTAGACACATGATGTATATATCATTTTGTAGGTCTTGGCCTTCCGAGAAATGACTTTTTTTCCATTTCGCGATCTGACCTCTCAGGACCGTAAAAGGGGCTTTATAAAGTACCGTTTTTTACTATATCAGCTATATTAATAATGGACCGCCCTATATCTCAGCAACCATAAGTCCTAGACCCATGATGTATATATCATTTTGTAGGTCTTGGCCTTCCAAAAAATGACTTTTTTCCATTTCGCGATCTGACCTCTCAGGGCCGTAAAAGGGGCTTAATAAAGTACCGTTTTTTTTACTATATAAGCTATATTAATAATAGACCGCCCTATATCTCAGCAACCATAAGTCCTAGACCCATGATGTATATATCATTTTGTAGGTCTTGGCCTGCCAAGAAATGACTTTTTTCCATTTCGCGATCTGACCTCTCAGGGCCGTAAAAGGGGCCTTATAAAGTACCGTTTTTTACAATATAAGCTATATTAATAATAGACCGCCCTATATCTCAGCAACCATAAGTCCTAGACACATGATGTATATATCATTTTGTAGGTCTTGGCCTTCCGAGAAATGACTTTTTTTCCATTTCGCGATCTGACCTCTCAGGACCGTAAAAGGGGCTTTATAAAGTACCGTTTTTTACTATATCAGCTATATTAATAATGGACCGCCCTATATCTCAGCAACCATAAGTCCTAGACCCATGATGTATATATCATTTTGTAGGTCTTGGCCTTCCAAAAAATGACTTTTTTCCATTTCGCGATCTGACCTCTCAGGGCCGTAAAAGGGGCTTAATAAAGTACCGTTTTTTTACTATATAAGCTATATTAATAATGGACCGCCCTATATCTCAGCAACCATAAGTCCTAGACCCATGATGTATATATCATTTTGTAGGTCTAAGCCTTCCAAGAAATGACTTTTTTCCATTTCGCGATCTGACCTCTCAGGGCCGTAAAAGAGGCCTTATAAAGTACCGTTTTTTACTATATAAGCTATATTAATAACGGACCGCCCTATATCTCAGCAACCATAAGTCCTAGACCCATGATGTATATATCATTTTGTAGGTCTAGGCCTTCCAAGAAATGGCTTTTTTTCCATTTCGCGATCTGACCTCTCAGGGCCGTAAAAGGGGCCTTATAAAGTACCGTTTTTTACAATATAAGCTATATTAATAATAGACCGCCCTATATCTCAGCAACCATAAGTCCTAGACACATGATGTATATATCATTTTGTAGGTCTTGGCCTTCCGAGAAATGACTTTTTTTCCATTTCGCGATCTGACCTCTCAGGACCGTAAAAGGGGCTTTATAAAGTACCGTTTTTTACTATATCAGCTATATTAATAATGGACCGCCCTATATCTCAGCAACCATAAGTCCTAGACCCATGATGTATATATCATTTTGTAGGTCTTGGCCTGCCAAGAAATGACTTTTTTCCATTTCGCGATCTGACCTCTCAGGGCCGTAAAAGGGGCCTTATAAAGTACCGTTTTTTACAATATAAGCTATATTAATAATAGACCGCCCTATATCTCAGCAACCATAAGTCCTAGACCCATGATGTATATATCATTTTGTAGGTCTTGGCCTTCCAAGAAATGACTTTTTTTCCATTTCGCGATCTGACCTCTCAGGGCCGTAAAAGGGGCTTTATAAAGTACCGTTTTTTACTATATAAGCTATATTAATAATGGACCGCCCTATATCTCAGCAACCATAAGTCCTAGACCCATGATGTATATATCATTTTGTAGGTCTTGGCCTTCCAAGAAATGACTTTTTTTCCATTTCGCGATCTGACCTCTCAGGACCGTAAAAGGGGCTTTATAAAGTACCGTTTTTTACTATATAAGCTATATTAATAATGGACCGCCCTATATCTCAGCAACCATAAGTCCTAGACCCATGATGTATATATCATTTTGTAGGTCTTGGCCTTCCAAGAAATGACTTTTTTTCCATTTCGCGATCTGACCTCTCAGGGCCGTAAAAGGGGCCTTATAAAGTACCGTTTTTTTACTATATAAGCTATATTAATAATGGACCGCCCTATATCTCAGCAACCATAAGTCCTAGGCCCATGATGTATATATCATTTTGTAGGTCTAGGCCTGCCAAGAAATGACTTTTTTCCATTTCGCGATCTGACCTCTCAGGGCCGTAAAAGGGGCCTTATAAAGTACCGTTTTTCACTATATAAGCTATATTAATAATGGACCGCCCTATATCTCAGCAACTATGTCCTAGACCCATGATGTATATATCATTTTGTAGGTCTTGGCCTTCCAAGAAATGACTTTTTTTCCATTTCGCGATCTGACCTCTCAGGGCCGTAAAAGGGGCCTTATAAAGTACCGTTTTTCACTATATAAGCTATATTAATAATGGACCGCCCTATATCTCAGCAACCATAAGTCCTAGACCCATGATGTATATATCATTTTGTAGGTCTTGGCCTTCCAAGAAATGACTTTTTTTCCATTTTGCGATCTGACCTCTCAGGGCCGTAAAAGGGGCTTAATAAAGTACCGTTTTTTTACTATATAAGCTATATTAATAATGGACCGCCCTATATCTCAGCAACCATAAGTCCTAGACCCATGATGTATATATCATTTTGTAGGTCTAGGCCTTCCAAGAAATGACTTTTTTCCATTTCGCGATCTGACCTCTCAGGGCCGTAAAAGGGGCCTTATAAAGTACCGTTTTTTACTATATAAGCTATATTAATAATGGACCGCCCTATATCTCAGCAACCATAAGTCCTAGACCCATGATGTATATATCATTTTGTAGGTCTAGGCCTTCCAAGAAATGACTTTTTTCCATTTCGCGATCTGACCTCTCAGGGCCGTAAAAGGGGCCTTATAAAGTACCGTTTTTTACTATATAAGCTATATTAATAATGGACCGCCCTATATCTCAGCAACCATAAGTCCTAGACCCATGATGTATATATCATTTTGTAGGTCTTGGCCTTCCAAGAAATGACTTTTTTTCCATTTCGCGATCTGACCTCTCAGGGCCGTAAAAGGGGCCTTATAAAGTACCGTTTTTTACTATATAAGCTATATTAATAATAGACCGCCCTATATCTCAGCAACCATAAGTCCTAGACACATGATGTATATATCATTTTGTAGGTCTTGGCCTTCCAAGAAATGACTTTTTTTCCATTTCGCGATCTGACCTCTCAGGGCCGTAAAAGGGGCCTTATAAGTACCGTTTTTTTTACTATATAAGCTTTATTAATAATGGACCGCCCTATATCTCAGCAACCATAAGTCCTAGACCCATGATGTATATATCATTTTGTAGGTCTTGGCCTTCCAAGAAATGACTTTTTTCCATTTCGCGATCTGACCTCTCAGGGCCGTAAAAGGGGCTTTATAAAGTACCGTTTTTTACTATATAAGCTATATTAATAATGGACCGCCCTATATCTCAGCAACCATAAGTCCTAGACCCATGATGTATATATCATTTTGTAGGTCTTGGCCTTCCAAGAAATGACTTTTTTTCCATTTCGCGATCTGACCTCTCAGGGCCGTAAAAGGGGCCTTATAAGTACCGTTTTTTTACTATATAAGCTTTATTAATAATGGACCGCCCTATATCTCAGCAACCATAAGTCCTAGACCCATGATGTATATATCATTTTGTAGGTCTTGGCCTTCCAAGAAATGACTTTTTTTCCATTTTGCGATCTGACCTCTCAGGACCGTAAAAGGGGCTTTATAAAGTACCGTTTTTTACTATATAAGCTATATTAATAATGGACCGCCCTATATCTCAGCAACCATAAGTCCTAGACCCATGATGTATATATCATTTTTAGGTCTTGGCCTTCCAAGTGTACATCAAAAGTCCATTTCGCGATTTGACCTCTCAGGGTCAAAATATAAGAGAGTGTTATGTGCCGTTTTGCTTATATTTTAAATATAAATAATAAAAGCTAATCAAAGGGGCGTAATCATTATTTATTTTTGTAACAGTTATTCAACATGACTTACTTGTCCTTTTAATATCTTTTTTCAGATATATGCATTACACAATGGAATTTATAAACATTTCCAAAATTTACAAATATTTACTGAAAGATAACATGAAAATGCGCTAACACGTCCTGTGTCCAGAATGGAACAGGCTTAATTGCTTGTTTTCCTTAACAATGTTTTTTTTTTAATGCCAAGTTTTGCTCTGTTCTTGATTGTCAAGAAATGACAGATAATTATTGAATAGAAGGCAGACTAACTTAATTACATAAACACATCCAGAAAAACAATTTTGCATATTTTTGCCTGGCAATAATACTGAGAACCTTCAGGTCTACTCGAGACAGCAGTCTCACTAAGTTAGTCGGACTATTTCAGTTGTCCTGCATGCTTTAATTTGGATTGTTGTGCTGCATGCTTTAATAATGGATTCACTTGCCTCCTGCTGTGATCAGGATCTTGGTAACTTTGGCTAAGATGTGGTGTTTATTATAAAACTGTTAAACACAAATCAAGCAGACTTGCAGTGAAAGGAAAGCACCCGAACACTTTTCAGGGCTCCAAGTGTATTCAGAGATATTCCAAGTAGTGACCATGCAAGTACAGTTACGCAAGGTGCAAGTAGGAGTACAAGTACACACATTTTAAAATTGCGAGTAAGACTATGAGTATTAAAGACATAGTGTACAAGCACCCAAGGTCCAAGTACCAGTTCATCAAGAAAGGTATTCAGTACACGTACTTGGTAAAACTTGTACAATGACTTTTCATAATCTACTGTAAAATAATTTTTAAGCTGTGAATACTATGGTATCGGATTATTCTCATTGATACCTTGATATTTCTTGTTAAATTTACTTGTTTGGCTGATTACAGGCGGTATTATTTCGTTAAAAACATCTAGTAACACTGGCAAGTTATGAGAAACGTGGTTGGTAAAAATTTAATTTTATTTCAAATTTACTTAATAATTTAATAGCTAATATTTACAAATGATACAAATATGGTAAATTCTTTTTAACAACAAATGATTTAATAAACTGATAGATTTTAGACAATTTGTAGCAAAATAACCCAAATTGCCTTTCCTGACTTTTCGGCACATGACGCCCCTGGGCAGGTAGGAAAAGTAAGCAACCACAAAGGCATACCATTGACCCCTTCCAGTATTAGTTTATACAAGATACGGTGCTAAGAAGATCATTCAGGCATTTTTACCTAGGGCACATCCATAAAGTCGCGGCCAAGGGCCAAAGATCTGATAACGAAAATGTTTCTGTGCCACATAACGGGACTGATTTAACACTGTATTTTGGTGAAAGGAAATTTGTTTCCTACAACGGATGTCGTCCATTACCCATTCTGGATTTTGCATCTTCGTCTGTCCCGCCTGTGGCAGAGACAATGGCGTTGTTTGCAAATTCGTTCAATGCCCAAGCGCAGCCCGTGGGTGTGGAAAAGAGCTCACTAGAGGCTGAATAGCCAAGACCAAACACTGTGAACGAACTTGATGGTTCTAGAGTGGGGAAAATGGGGTGACGGGCAGAAATATCCGCAGTCTGATGGAGCGGCCGTCCAAAAATGACCCGTGGTGCGGGCTCAGGAGAATCAAGCAGACACTAATTGCCCAGTTACGCACTTGGCATTGTCCTATAGGGGCGTACTTTGGGAGCCTGGGGCAACAATGTCGATTCCCTTTGCCGACATTGCAAAAAGGTTGAGGAAACCGTAGGTCATGTGAAATTCGAGTGCCCGGAGCTGGCAGACTCCAAGGTGGACCAGTCATCGGGTAGCTTGCTTGCCTTTATAACAGTTCCCAGATGTTGAGGAACCCAGCAAATTTGATCTCACGGACTCTTAAAGACTGTCTCAGCCAGCAGTTATCACTGAGAGAGAAAGAGAGAGAGAGAGAGAGTCAGAGACAGAGAGGGACAGAGAGAGAGAGACAGAGAGAGAGACAGACAGACACAGAGAGAGAGAGAGAGAGACAGAGAGACTATGGTGCTATTGAGGTAGGTCAAACGACCCTCTTCCCAAGTTACCTATCATCCACCAAAGGGAGGATGGTTTAAATTTTATTCTTGAACCATAATTGAAATACCCGTTTTTTGTATAACACAAAATGTGAACTATTCAGCACCAAGTTTCGGTGTATATTTTTAAAATTGACTTTTTTTTAAATAAAAAGTTTCAAAAATAAAGGAAAATTTAAACAAAATGAAATATTAACTGCCGTGTGCCTCACCCCATAGGATGCCTAAGCTAGACCAAGCTCAACTTGATTTACTGTCAGTATTTAAAGATGTAAGAAATTTTTTATCTTCTCGGTTTTTCTTCCTTTAGCATAATTATCTAATTGTTTTTAAAAATCATTATGTGGACCGAAAAAAGAAAACACCCTGACATAATAAAAAACCTTACATAATACATATTACTTAAGTTAGCTTTGTCTTCACCTCTTTTCCTCTCTAAATATCATATTTTTATTCATTATGTAATGTCATGTCAGATTTAAGAGACAACATTTCAATTTGATTCTACAGACGTATTCAAATTCTTTATTCTTATCTAAAAAGTGGAAATGCGGATTATTCCAAAACACTTAATTATAAAAAAAATCTGAGTGTTACAACATAATTGGCTTTAAAATATGTATCTCATTTACGACACCTCTTCGGAATTTAAGACGATTAAAAATTATTACGCATCGCGTACTTTCATCTTTGCAAGTATGTGAATGTTTGTACTATTAAAGAAAGTGTTGAAGCGATACACACACACAATGCAACAGAAACGTTTGAGATAAACTACAGAATATTTTTTGTCACCTATCAATGGGCCAGTCCATGTTAGGCAGAGATCAGCACTATCGGGACAAAATAATGATTAGCTAGCGGGAAAAAAATAATTAATCGCCGAACCATTGCCCTTTATTAGAGGAATGGGTTATACGCGATAAACTACTCTGACTTGTCTTAGACCGTAGAGACTACATTGATGACGTCTACACTGTTTACAAAGTAGTCTATTTACTCAATCTACAATCAATTGTAAGCAGGCAGTTGAATTTTTAATGGTGCATTCAATTATACGCAAAGTCTGACGGGAAGTCTGACGTTGGTTGATTGATGGGAATGTGTACTGTTTAATCGCAGGCTGTTTTTTTAGGCTTTTAGCTATAACGAGGCTCTGAGCAAAAGTCGGGGACTCCATAGAACAGCGGTTCTCATCCTTTTATCGCGACTGCAGCCTCGAAGGATGTGAAAGTATGTCCGCGGGTAACCCTCACACGTAAGTTCGCGAATAAATAAATGTACTTACTCCCATTATGGAATATGTTTACCTTTCTAATACGATACCAGGGCGTGTGGTTTGGGGGGGGATGAGTCACGCAGCAAACTTGGCAACATTCTTTAAACTCATGGTTGCTTTGAACGAAAATTATTTGTCGCCGCGTACCACCTGCCAAACCTTTTCCCGCACGCCATCGGGGTGCGCGTGTCACCGGATGAGAACCGCGGAATCAAATTTATAAGTAAAAGTTCCCTTAGCCAGTGGCGTACCTAGGGGGGGGCGGTGGGTGCGGTCCGCACCGGGCGGCACTTTTTATTACTTTTTAGGGGGGGGGCGGCAAAAATGTATAGATTAAATTTCAATACCTAAATGAGAGGGCGGCAAAATCGTCTTCCGCACTGGGCGGCCGATACCCACGCTACGCCGCTGCCCTTAGCCCTAAAGGGCCATCGGGGCAGATGAAGTGTAGAATTCATCTGTTTCTATAACCTCGGCATATGAAGGGATTGTGTGGTTAGCACAACGCCCAGCCGCCTTTACTTCCCCAACTTAAAGTCAGGTACCCATTTAAAGCTGGGTGGACTTGTGGGACGACTTTGCACCAACTAACACATGGAAAAATTCCAAGGTTCTCGCCGAGGATCGAACCCAAGACTCTCAGGTCAACAGTCGAGTATCTACACCTCTCGGCCATCCGTCCCACCTAGTACTATAAAGGGCCCCCTTTTATCCTAGGCACACTGTACGGCTGCCTATCCATAAAAACGCCTCTGCTTACAATTCTAATAATTAACAAAGTTTTTTTTTTAATGTTTACTTCAACAGCTTGATACTCTCATAGTTAAACAACAAGCCGAAATACTGGAAGCTTTTACTCATTTTGAAACACAAAATAAATATAGAGCTTACGATAAAATTGGCCGGCATGTGTTGTACATAGGTGAGTTAATAAACAAATGAAGCGTTTCTCTGTTGGACTGTGGAGCAGCATACGGCATCGCGTGCTGTTGAGACACGTCTAAATGAAATGTATTGTCAATTACGGTGTTGACCTAAAAAAGTAAACTATTGTTTTAGCAGGAGATATATCGTTTGCTCAATTACAATACATTACAGAGATTCGGCATGTCGTATTCTAACTTGGTAGATGTGGCATGGTTTCTATAAATAGAATCATACTATTGTAATTTTTTTTTATCTTACTTGATTATTGAAAATGATTTGAAAAAAAAATCTAGGAAGGTTATAAATTGAAAAAAAAAAACACCTCTTAATATCCTACATTTATGATTTATTTAAATTGAGTAAGAAGTTATGGTATCTAAGACTATATTTCTAATTTGAAGCAACATGTGCTAAGTATTAAGCAAACGTCAGAAGGACAGAAGCTCAGATGTATATACAGAGTTTTCCTGTCCGTAATAACGGATCTTGCCCTATATATATATATATATATATATATATATATATATATATATACAGTGGATTCCGCTTAATTGGGACAGCCGCTTATTTGGGAGAAATCTCAAATAAACCAAACCAAGAAGCCAATAGTAAATTTGTATGTTTAATCGGGACAGCCGCTTAATCGGGACAAAAAGCCTCGGTCCCGATGTGTCCCAATTAAGCGGAATCGACTGTATATATATATATATATATATATATATATATATATATATATATATTGAACCGTTATACTTCAATCTACTGACGTTTCATATAGTGCCTACTAGAACATGTTGGCCTACTAGTTTAGGTGTCTATCACGTTCTCACTTCAACCCACTAATTCAATTCTCAAATGTTCACTACGTTTGTGCTCTAAATGTTCCTCACTCAGCTGAAGAGTCAGGGTGCTTGATCCGGCAGTTCTGCAGCAGTGGCCGGAGCTACTCAATGCACGTCTTTGATAACAACATGAACGAAGTTCTGACTCTGCAGAGCCCGAAAAGACCTTTCAAGGGCCTCTGCTGCTTTGCCTGCTGTGATTTATGCAGGTAAGTTGAAGGAATAGGTCTATCGGCAGTGGTGACGAGCCTATGGCTCGTGTGCCACAGTCGGAACGCAGAGCAGGATCGTAGCCAGGTCAAAGTAAGCAGGGAGGCACCAATACCCAGCAAGGAAGCACCTTTACTTTTTCTTTACTTTTTCCTCTTTTTCTTCTTTTTTAAGCGGGGAAGGGGGGGACTATACACCTAGCCGGGGGGGGGGCACGGCTACTGAACAAAGTATGCTAATGAACAAGGTATGCTACTGAACAAAGTATTCTACTGAACAAAGTATGCTACTGAACAAAGTACGCTACTGAACAAGGTATGCTACTGAACAAGGTATGCCACTGTACAGTTTGGCAATCAAGATGTACAGGTTTTTTTGTTTTTGTTTTTCTCAACCCATCACATTTACATATTCTAAAGTTTCGAGTCAGGTATGGGTTTAAAACCTGAGACTTTAGATCTACACTGAAAACCGCCCCGTTCGTATTCATTTTTTAAAATTCCCTTAACCGATGCGGTCGCTGGGGGAACAAATGGACACATCAACAGATGGACACACATCAACAGATGGACACATCAAAAGATGGACACACATCAACAGATGGACACACATCAACAGATGGACACACATCAACAGATGGACACACATCAACAGAAGGACACATCAACAGATGGACACACATCAACAGATGGACACACATCAACAGATGGACACACATCAACAGATGGACACATCAACAGATGGACACACATCAACAGATGGACACACATCAAGAGATGAACACATCAACAGATGGACACACATCAACAGATGAACACATCAACAGATGGACACACATCAACTGATGGACACACATCAACAGATGGACACACTTCAACAGATGGACACATCAATAGATGGACACATCAACAGATGGACACAAATAAACTGAGGGACACACATCAACAGATGGACACATCAACAGATGGACACATCAACAGATGAACACACATCAACAGATGGACACACATCAACAGATGGACACACATCAACAGAAGGACACATCAACAGATGGACACACATCAACAGATGGACACACATCAAGAGATGAACACATCAACAGATGGACACACATCAACAGATGGACACATCAACAGATGGACACACATCAACTGAGTCATTGTCGTTCTCAGATAATTTTTTATGATTTTAAGTTTTGAAAAACTGCGTTCTCCTGATGCAACCGTTACTGGAAGTGTCATCAAAGTTCTCAATGCAACAGTCAAATTTGAAAAAAATTCACATAATCCAGTTTTGCAGACACATTGCAGGAGTTGATATGGAGTAGTTATTCCTTCTCCTTCCTTCCGATGGGAAATACAGATAAGTTCATCACAGAGTTGTATAGCATCGATATCTTTGCAATTGCCACGTGTTAATACTCTCTCTAAATTTTGGCATTTTTTCAGTAAATTCTTTTGCAATTCTTTTGAAAGACTATTGATGTTATAGAGAAATCCAAAAATAGATTTGTGATCATCCAGCTGATGAAACCGTTCTGCAATAGACTGTATAGCTGTATCCAAAACCGCAAAGAAAAACTTGATTTTGAAATTTTCCTGTCGATTTATCACAGGTTCATCTGGTGATTCATAATTAAACAAACGCTTCTGGTTCCGAACTCTTATTTCCTTGGTTGCTGGGAAAGCTGTGTTCTCCAAATCAATTTCTTTCGCTAATTCTTTAGCATCAGTAATGGCTTCCAAAAAACCTTCACCAGAACGCCATCTACGTAAAAATTCTTCAGTTTTCTTCAGTTGCTTGACTGCCTCTGATAAGTCAAGTGCTACACCTTGTAGCATTTTGCTAGTGACATTGACTTCATAAAGTACTTTGTACCATATTACAACACCAGCGAGAAATTTAAAATCCGATATTTTCCCAGCAATCGCTTGAGCATATGCTCGGGTTTTGGTTCCAGTAACGCCTTCCAAATTTTCGTCCTCTGACAGTGAAACTAATGCCTCGTAAACTGGACCAAGTTCATACCGCAAAACACGCAAAGCAGCAACTCTGGTTTCCCATCTGGTTTCACTTAATGGTTTTAATGTGAGTGAGGGCAACTATTTCAAAAGAACATTCCACCTGTGAGTGGATCCAGTTAAAAATTAATAAACACTTTGAACAATTCCAAAAAAATTTTACTGCTTCAATGCAGCATTTGGCAGCATCGCTAACAATTAAAGTGTTTGCATTACACGGAACGTAGAATGCGCGATGATTAATATCAAGAATTTTACGCTGAACGCCATTACTCTTTCCACTCATATTTGCGCCATTATCATGATAATGATAAATTGTTATTTTTTTTATTTTTGAAAGTTTTTTTTTAATTTGGCGCCCCTAGCAATTTGGTGCTCTAGGCAGCTGCCTATGTTGCCTATGCCCAGAGCCGGCCCTGCTCACTCCTATGATAAATACACTTGATTATAAATTGAAAAAATCTCGCTTTTCATTAGGTCTACAGCAATGTTCAATAAACTAATTCTTTCATTGTTTAAAATAAAAAAATCTGTCCAACATCAGCCACCAGATTCACGTGTTTTGCTGCTCACAAGAGATTGGGTACATCCAGGAAGTCTGTTCCTGCAGATTCACTTTCGTTGTTTACACTGCAGAGGGACAGCCTGTATACCAGATCGAAGGTATAACATTGATTTTGTTCACTCACTTTATCCATCATAACGATCTAGTAGTGACCCTCGCTCAACTCTAGTAGTGACCATCGCTCCCACTTTAGCCATCTTACTACTCTAGTAGTGACCATCGCTTCCACTTTAGCCATCATAACGATCTAGTAGTGAACCCCCGCTTCCATCAGATCACTATAAAAAGCACCCCACCCCTATTAGATTGTCGAGGAGAAGCAGAAGTCAAACAAACATGTCCGGTTTTAATCTCATTGGAACTATCACCACAAGAGCCCCCACCCCCTCAGTGGCGTAGCAAGCTTAAATCGCGCCCGGGGCACAATACTTTTTTAACTCCTCCCCCCCATTCGAAAACCATATAATATTATATGTAAAATAAACTCGCATGATGCCCCCTTGCCCTCCCCCGTCGCTACGCCACTGCGCCCCCCCCATGAAGGGCGGTGTAGTTCTCACAACTTAAAGCCTCATATATGTTGTGTACATGGCCAGCCTTAAGACGAATAGAGCCGTTTTCTATCTAACGGGCCCAGCGCAGAATGTGGCCTCGTTCTAGCACATTGATTAGTTTCTGTCAAATTAAAAGGTATCCATTCATGCAATTGTACGTCATAAGAGACACTCATGTTGTTGCAGGATTCAGTTGAGTATCTGTTGTCGAAAATTCTAATGGACACAATTTTGCAAGCGGCAGCCTTGATTGCGTTTTTGCCATGCCCGCCAATTTCCCCTCAATATTACTATACCAAGGACCACCAACGTCTGTCAGTGTTCCTGTCCATCCACCTACATCTGCCCCCTCCTCCCCAGCTCCGTACTGCCGCTGGGACAGCTGCTGCTGTGATGACGTGTTCCACATCTACAGATACGAAGGAGATGTCTCCATTGCCCAAATAAGGAAAAAATTCGCTGGCTTTGGAAAAGTAAGCTGGAATATTTTACTTTGGTATTTCATCTCGAACATTCTCTCGTTGTCTCCAATCTCTCTCTCTCTCTCTCTCTCTCTCTCTCTCTCTCTATCTATCTATCTATCTATCTATCTCTTCCCTCTCTTTCTATACCCTCTCGTTCTCTACTCTCTTCCCCACTATATTTCTACATGTATTCTCTCAACTCAATATCTTCTCTCAGTCTCTCTCTCTCTCGCTCTGTGTGTGTGTTCCCCCCGCCCTCTTTCTCTCTCTAACTCTGTGTTTCCCCTTCCCTCTCTCTCTTTTTGTCAATCTCCCTATTAGTGTTGTTTTCGTTGACGAAAACTAAAACCTTCGTTGACGAAAATGTTGACTTTTCGTCAACGAGAACTAAAACTAAAACTAAAATTAGCAGCAAGACTAAAACTAGACGAAAACTAAAATTATTACAGAAAAAACGAAATAAAAACTGAAACTAAAATATAGTGTTGCTTTCGTTCACGAAAACTAAAACTAAAACCTTCGTTAACGAAAATGTTGACTTTTCGTCAACGAGAAATATAACTAAAACTAAAATTAGAAGCAAGACTAAAACTAGACGAAAACTAAAATTATTACAGAAAAAACGAAATAAAAACTGAAACAAAAATATGACCTGGGACTAAAACAACACTACTCCCTATCTCTCAAGCCATCTCTCTCCTCAGTTCTGTGTTTGTCGAGCCAAGACTTAGTGCCCGGGAAGATGTAACTCCCCCAACATATGGAGATACCATAGCGACAGATCAAGAAGGGGAGTAAGCGTTCTGAGTTGACGCAACTGGCCTACATAGTATAATGGTCATGCTCTTGAAAGTCTCATTTCTAATTTCACTATTTATCGGAGTAAAATTAATTTTAAAATTAAGTTAATAGAAAAAAAATAAAAATATCAGTCATAATTAAAAAAATAGTAAACACCATAATATTTTTCGTGAGCGGATGGCCGAGTGGTGTAGATACTCGACTGTCGACCCGAGAGTCTTGGGTTCGATCATCGGTGAGAACCATGGAATTTTTCCAGGAGTTATTTGGTACAAAGTCGTCGCACAAGTCCACCCAGCTTTAAATGGGTACCTGACTTAAGTTGGCTTAAGGCAGCTGGGCGTTGTGCTAACCACACAATCCCTTCATATGCCGAGGTTATTGAAATAGATGAATTCTACACGTCATCTGTCCCGATGGCCCGTTTGGGCTAAGGGAACTTTACTTTTTTTTTAATCATATTTTTCAGTAAATTGACGATACTCATGTGTGGCTTAGTATATGAACTCCATTTTTATTTTACACGGGCGACATGATGTATTTGTTCCCATATTTCTTTTTAAAGTAATTATGAAGACATTGATCATTTAAACATTTACAATGAAAAAATAAATAAATAAATCTACGTTTATTCTAGGAGATTTTCACTGATGCTGACAACTTTGGAATTACGTTTCAAAAAGAAATGCACACCCACGACAAAGCCTTACTTTTCGCCGCCACATTCCTGATTGACTTCATGTTCTATGAAAACAACACGCAAGAAGACAAATCAGGCAGTATAGGCACAATTTAAAACAGTTACTATTGGTTGTCTGGGTGCAGGCACAGTTTAAAACAGTTACTATTGGTTGTCTGCGTGCAGGCAGTGCAGGCACAGTTTAAACATTTACTATTGGTTGTCTGGGTGCAGGCAGTGCAGGCACAGTTTAAACAGTTACTATTGGTTGTCTGGGTGCAGATAATGCATGACTGCTGGTGCCAATTTTAACATCTCTTTCGATTCCATGAAATGAAAACTATAGTTTTACATTTATTGTTTCAATTTATAATAATATACCTAACTTTGTAGAGCGAGTACGATGGATAACACACCGAACAAAGGACAGTTCGTTTCATCAAAACTTAAGTAAAAAAATATAACGATGTAGTTCAATATTTGCATATGTACATTCAATAAGAAAATGCCGAGAAATATTTCAGTCTTGGTTTAAATTATTTTATCGGTTTATTCTTCGACTCTTTTCTAAATTATGAACAATAAATTAACGTTTCTTTTTTTTTCTTCTTGCTAAGTGTCATTTTAATTTTATTTTTTATTGTGTTTAAGAAAATGGGGAAGACACTATCTATCTATCTATCTATCTATCTATCTATCTATCTATCTATCTATCTATCTATCTATCTATCTATCTATCTATCTATCTATCTATCTATCTATCTATCTATCTATCTATCTATCTATCTATCTATCTATCTATCTATCTATCTGATCTATCTAATCTATCTATCTATCTATCTATCTATCTATCTATCTATCTATCTATCTATCTATCTATCTATCTATCTATCTATCTATCTATCTAATCTATCTAATCTATCTATCTATCCATCTATCTTTCATCTCTCTTTCTCTCTCTCTCTCTCTCTCTTTGGAGGCACCACGAAAGATATAGGTGACTGTGCTCGC
Organism: Bulinus truncatus; assembly: GCA_021962125.1. NCBI lineage: Eukaryota > Metazoa > Mollusca > Gastropoda > Planorbidae > Bulinus > Bulinus truncatus. The sequence goes on along the minus strand of JAGDYQ010000067.1, from coordinate 3,470,713 downwards.
TAGGATCTGAACCTATTAACCTACAGCTCGTAACCGAAGCGCCACCTCCGCAAGGAGAGACAACCCGAACAACTAAAAGGTCCCTCGAGCCTTACGGGTGAATGGCAAGCAATTAAACAAGTTTTTACAGGGGTCCCACATTCTTTGGGTGCGTCGAGACACCCAAAGCGTTCGATAGCAAGGCTAGTATATAAGCAGGGCCGGCGTTACGAATTGAGGGTTCCATTTAACGGATGCTTGCGATGCCCGTCTTCTAATCTTTTAAAAACCCTGTGACAAGAGCCATAACTGATAATGATATGCTAAATACTGTATGTAAATTGCCGAGCCTCTGCTAAGCGCGGGGCCCAATTTAGGAGCAGTCGGTCGGCCCTGTATATGAGCGTTCGACGTGCATTGTTTCAGATGGACTCATAACAACATCGTCATCTAACCTTTGACCTTTGACAGCAATCGTATAGGCATTAGGGGGTCCTGGACAACCCAATAAGAATGAAATCTGATCGGTTCGGGGTTATATACTTGCATTATACTCAGGCATACGACCCTGATAACTCAATCTCTTGGGTCTACACATCTATCCATTGAAAAATGCTATGAAGACCAGGTCCGTCTCAACACATTAGCCCAACTGAGCTGATGTCCAGGGCCCCACGAGTAAAGGGGCCACATCCCAACTGACCCTTTATATTTTTTATTGTTTTGAGTGTTTATAATAGAACCCCTTATCCCAAAAACGTTAGTTTGAATGGTCGGATGGGGGGGGGGAATGATACACGGTTTGCTCTAAGTTGTGCCCTACAGCGCACACAAATTTCATTGAGTTGGTCTATATACTGTTAAGTTGCGCACAAAAAATATATGGTAATTTCTTTCCCAAAGCTGCACACAACTTTGTGGTATATCATAGATAACTCTTATGTAGACTCAGTTGTATAGATGATATCAGCTTTTTCAATTACAAATTAAACCTATATATACCTTGAGTGAACTGGTGAACTGATGATAATGAACAAATCTTTTAGGTGAGTTAAATTTTCGGGAAAATTTTCGGGAAAATTTACCTGTTTGGTTTGAAACACACTAAACAATTTATATTCGTTTATTTTGGATTTAAAAAAAAAAAAAGAATACAGTAATCTGCTTAGCAATGTGGTGTGTGAATGTGTGTGTAATAAGAGGGGCGCTAGTTTGTATAAGGCCAGGCTGTGCTATGATACAGAGAGCATGGGGGGGGGGGCATAGGCGACACCGTGAAGTGAGGAGCATCAGCAGCAAAATCACATTTATTTTTAAAGAAAAAAAAAAGCATTTGAGCGTGGCATATTGGAGACCTACATCAGACTGAGAAAATCTACTGCACGCCCCTGGGTGAGATTGTCCGGGGCGCAAGATTAGCGACAGTCCTGGCTATGGCAGAAGCTGTCATTCACCACATTCTACCATTGTACACCTCTGAATAAATTTGTTCAGTTTTTCTTTATGTATATTTTCAGTGTAACCTGGTAAATGTGCTTCTTTACACTGAAAAAGCATTATATCAATTAGTTCGCTGGTTTTACCACATTTGTTTTCACATTTGTTTTCACAGATTATGTCTCATCCATGTTCTCATCTTTACGCTTTATTATTATTTTCTTGACTTTCGCATCAAAGAAAGGAAATACCCGATTTTTTGTCTCAAAATGTTAACAATTCAGCACAGCTTTTTTTTAGTAATGTGTTTATTTTTATAAAAGTTCTATGTACAATTTTTTTTCTTTCAAAAAATAGCACACTTAAAATGAAAGAAAGAAATATTGAACTCCTTCAGTCGTTTAACTCCTGACATGTCTAGACTAAATGAATATCAACTTGGATTACTGTCAGTATTTGAAGATGTAAGATAAAACTTGCAGTCAATAAGCTCACTTAATTAATACGTTGTCTTTCATCTTTGCAAATTATTGAATGAATTAGGACAGCGGACGTCCACATTGGGTTGCGGATCTCTGGGGTTCCGTAAGAAAATGTTGAGGGTCCTCATAAATATTTGAACATCTTGGTCAATTTCTTTTTAGTCTTATTTATAAAAAAAAATTGATCAAAATGTTAAAAATGTTAAATGTTAAAAAGTCCAGCATCAACCGCTCAATTCAAATATAAACATGATAGCATTCGAGTTGATGTTCTCAACGTTTTTTGGGACTGTTCCCCAAAGAGTGTGAAAGTATGTCCGCTGGTGCCCCTTACACTTAATTTCTTCGAATTATCGGTTATATTAAATGAAAATTACATTTCTCTACATACCCCTGCATAAGCTTTCCCCGTACTCCTTGGGGTACGCGCACCACTGGTTGAGAACCGCGCCATTAGAGGGAGGAAGGTGGGGGGGGGGGGGGTGAAGGCCCGAGTAAAACAGCCAAACAAACATTTTGTTTGAACTGTCCTTGAAACATTTGGGAAATACCCTAACATATTATTTGTCTTAAATCAATAACAAACTCGAATTTAGTAGATATGGACAAGCCACCAGAGAAAATGTTTAGGTGGTCGAGTAAATAAAATGAAAAATACAACATTGGGGTAGCCCAAGAACACGGCCCTGTTTCATGGGTACACACTAGAGAGCTGCACGGGATCGGGATTCGCGGGAGTCCCGCGGAATCCGCGGGACTCCCGCGGGATTGGAAATAAATTTATCGGGAGTCCCGTGGGTTTGGGTTTTGTTTTGCCGGAGTCCCGTGGGTTTGGGTTTTGTTTTTGCGGGAGTCCCGTGGGTTTGGGTTTTGTTTGAGTGGGACTCTCGCGGACTTGGATATGATTGCTATTGAAATTTCTTTAAAAAGCGCCTTTAAAAAAGTCGCTAAAATATTTTAATTTATTTTTTCAAGGTGGTTATACTAAAAATAATCTTCGCTTTGACTCTGTGTTTTTAATTCGTTAATGCGCATGCGCAGTTTTATTATTTTTGGAAGTGATTTTCCATTCGTTAAATTTAAAAGTAAATCTGAATTTTTTTTACTTCTCTAATTCTATTTTTTAATTTTGAAATAATGGATCATAAAGCAAACATTCAAAAATTAGTTTACACAATAAGCGAGCGTATTCAGTTTTACGTAAATAATGGTGGAAAGAGCAATATTTGGGAAAGTTGAAACCGTTTGCATATGGATGGAGAGGGTGTGCCATTCGCGGTATGTTCAAGATGCGATACCATTATAACTTGGAAGGCACGCGATGGTACGAATGGTCTGTGGACTCATCTCGAATTTTGTAAAAACAGATCACCAGTTCCAAAAATTACATCAGTGACTAGCTTCATTCCAAGTCAAGAGAAGACTGTTAAACAGGTTCCAGTTCGGGTTAAAACAGAAATCACAAACACCATTGTTTCAATGTGCGCTAAAGACATCAGGCCCTTTTCATTTGTCGAAGGCTGTGGTTTCCAAGAATTGGCTGTAAAGTTGATAAACATTGGTGCAAAATATGGGAATGTTCCTGTTAATGAGATTTTGCCTTGTGCAACAATTGTTTCAAGGCATTCGGGTAATGTTGTGGAGAAAAAAATCTCCAGAAAGTGTTAATGGCCTCTTATTTATACATGGACTAATACTGTAGAACTGTTTATTTTACTTATTATCTTAAATTCTTTTTACGTATGTTTTTCGAGAGGATTTCTACAAACAAATTTTTAAACCATCATTTATGAGTTATAATAGAATATTTTTTGATGGGGTTGGGAAAATTTTTCGCGGGAGCGGGTGGGGTTGGGACAAATTTTCGCGAGAGCGGGTGGGACTGGGGAGAATTTCTTTTGGGAGCGGTGGGACTGGGGAGAATTTCTTTTGGGAGCGGGTGGGACTGGTTTTGAAAACGCGGGAGTGGGTGGGACTGGGTGTGATTTTGACTCCCGTGCAGCTCTCTAGTACACGCTCCCCAACAACCATTTATAAGTGGATAGTCAAGCTTGTTTTGTTGTAACCACAAGAGACATCAGATTTTGCAGCGCAGACAAAAACAACTTATTCTTTGTCAAATTAATAAAAATATAAAATTCATAATAAAAAGAATTAGTTCCTTGTTTCAGAAACTCTGTTGATTTTTCTATATTATTTAAATTGGTTGTTATTGCTTTCCATTTTAAATACATTGCATGCAGCACGTCTTATTTTAATTAATTTACTTCGATGTTTTACTGCAGCATACATGTTGGGTAGAGGAAATGTTTTTGACGTCTGTAGTTCGTTGAAAATGTTTATCATTTACATGTTGCTTTTAACTACCTTTTTCTGGTCTTTTTCTAACAGTTTGATACTATCGTAGTTAAACGAAAATTTGATAGACTGGAAATCTTGCTTGATTTTGAGCCGAAAAATAAATATAGAGCCTTTGATAAGATTGGACGACATCTGTTATATATAGGTTAGTATAAAACAGAACCTATTACGCAGTTCTACAAAAGAAACCTTTTCTTCATGTGACTATGTTATTTCAGCGTATGTAGTGAGGTATTTTTTTTTACAAAGAATATGTTTCTGGTTTTGCAGGAGTGCCTCTAATTTCGGTGTTAATACATTCAATTAATTAGGAGTAGTATGCTGTAAAAAAGCTAATAGGACATTAACAGTTAAATAAAGATTAAAAATGTAGAAACCATAATTAAAAAAAAATTATTATTGCCATAGTAACGGCCAACATATATTGTTTGCTTGCATTTTTTAAATAAAAAATAATAAATAAAACTATGTTACCAATTGAAACGAAACTTAAATAGTGATATTCCCCCCCCCCCCCATACTTTCAACCATTTTTAAAATTGATATGTAACCTTTAAGAATTTTAGATTAAATTAATTTACCACATGAACCGCTGTTGAGCAGCCACAATGAGACACTTGTACGTGTTGTCACTGCCTTGTATGTATTGCCATTAATACCATCAATACCTATGTAAAATAACCTTCACAGTTTTTTAAAATATAAAATATATAAAACCACGCCAAAATCACAATTTGTTTGTGTTTATTTTTAGTGGAATATCTCTTCTTTGTGGTCTGGGGTGCAGTGATAGGCCAGACAGGCTAAATAATTAGTAGTTTGCAAATTACCGAAGTCACCGTGAAAATGCGCTGACACTAGTAGTACGTCAAAAAATCTGGTAAGTGTAGTAGATTAAAAAAATCAAATTAAAAAGCAACAAATGGAAAGATTAAATTATTAATTCTGCTCTTGAATTAAAAATAATTTTTTTATTTAAGGAAAGACCTTTCTCAGAGCGGACAAAATTATATATTTTCAAATACACTGTAAAGGCATATAATTTAGCTTAGATTTTTGTTGTCTTTATTATTTTTTTTTCTGAACGTGCTTTGGCCCAAAGTAACTGGCAACAGCTGCCTTTACCCAACATGTATGCTACAGTAAAACAACGAATTAATAAATTAAAATAAGAGATGTTGCATACAATGTATTTAAAATGGAAAAATTAACAACCAACTTAACTAATAAAGAACAATGAACAGAGTTTCTGAAACAAGGAACTAATTCTTTTTTATTATGATTTTTAATAATTTGCCAAATTAAGTAGTTGTAGTCCGCTCTGCAAAATTTGATGCCAACAAATGTGTTTTGGGTCCAAGCCTCCTATACAATAAGAAGTGATCAAGGTAGTGACGACACGTGTATTTATAAATAGAAATAGTGGAATAGTGGCATACTCAGTCGACAATAGTTAATTCAGTTAATTTTATACATTTCAATTGAATTCAGAGCAGAGTAAATTACAAAGTCAACTGCTCTATCACTTTGGAGATATTATAATGTTTAATTAACTTCAAGTTGGGAGATATTGCATTGTTTAATGTATATGTACATTTGTTCAATATTACTTCATGTTTTTTGGTTCTATAGATAAGCAGCTTTCATTCTACTTATATTTTAACCACTTCCAGGGAAGGGAGGGGGTGTAGAAGCAGGCCCGTAGCCAGGTCAAAGTTAGCAGGCGGGCACCAATACCCAGCAAGGGGGCAGTTTTTCTCATTTTAGTTACTTTTTCTTTATTTTTTCCTCTTTTTCTTTTTTAAGCGGGGGGGGGGGGGCACTCCACACCTACCGGGGGGGGGCACGGCCCCCCAGTGCCCCCCCCCCCTTGGCTACGGGGCTGTGTAGAAGGAAGGGAGGGGGGTTGTCAAATTGATTTGTTTTTTTTATTTGGACCCACATTATACTATTTTGACGGCTCTGTGTCTATTGATTTCTCAATGCGACTCAACAAAGAAAAGTTATGTTGGGGGCTCATTTTATATGTTCTTTCTTGGTCAGCTGAAGAGCCACTGTGTGTAGACCGGCAGTTGAACCAGCATGAGCGAGCTTTCAAAATTCACGTCTTTGACAGTTACATGAACGATGTCGTAACCTTGCAGAGTCCGACGAGACAATGTTGTGGTCTGTTGGCTTGCTGTCACTGCTGCAGGTAGGCTCGAGGCCACTGACCTCTATATTTATACATAACGGACAGGCTACGCTTACGTCAAGACGTAATTCGTATTTTTTTTTCGGATTACGTCAATAGATATTTCTCCACACCCTAACACTGTCCCTAACCCTAACCTTATCCTTAACCCTAACCCTAACCCTATCCTAACCCTAAACCTAATGCTAACCCTAATATAATTGCCGGTACCCGAAAAAAATGAGAAATAATAGAATGGCGCTTGACGTAATTCGTATTTTTTTTTCGGATTACGTCAATAGATATTTCTCCCACACCCTAATATTGTCCCTAACCCTAACCCTAACCCTATCCCTATCCCTAACCCTAACCCTAATGCTAACCCTAATATAATTGGCGGTACCCGAAAAAAATGAGAAATAATAGAATGGCGCTTGACGTAAGCGTAGCCACTTCGTATACCATAATTAACTCAGTACTCGAGGCCACTGACCTCTATATTTATACACAGTGCTCGAGGCCACTGACCTCTGTATTTATACATATTTAACTCATAGTACTCGAGGCCACTGACCTCTGTATTTATACATAATTAACTCATAGTACTCGAGGCCACTGACCTCTGTATTTATACATAATTAACTCATAGTACTCGAGGCCACTGACCTCTGTATTTATACATAATTAACTCATAGTACTCGAGGCCACTGACCTCTGTATTTATACATAATTAACTCAGTGCTCGAGGCCACTGACCTCTGTATTTATACATAATTAACTCAGTGCTCGAGGCCACTGACCTCTGTATTTATACATAATTAACTCAGTGCTCGAGGCCACTGACCTCTGTATTTATACATAATTAACTCAGTGCTCGAGGCATACAGCTGCTGATAATGTTTGCGGTGCTGTATACTCGGCGGTGCACGTGTGGACATTGCTAATCCTAAAATACATGAACACAGAAGCACTGGAGTCGTCAACAGCTTGGGGCTCTCCTGCCAAATGTTGTAGGGTGGGGATGGGGGCCTCTGTGTCGGGGTCCCTGACATTTATGAGGAGATTACAGTTATTTTTACGATTTAGATATAGGTGGAAACCAATTCTGAAAATTAAAAGCAGTTACAATCAAACATTTTACAATCAACCTTTTACAATCAATCTTTTACAATCAATCATTTTACAATCAACCTTTTACAATCAATCTTTTACAATCAATCTTTTACAATCAACCTTTTACAATCAACCTTTTACAATCAATCATTTTACAATCAACCTTTTACAATCAATCTTTTACAATCAATCATTTTACAATCAACCTTTTACAATCAATCTTTTACAATCAATCTTTTACAATCAACCTTTTACAATCAATCTTTTACAATCAACCTTTTACAATCAATCTTTTACAATCAATCATTTTAAAATCAACCTTTTACAATCAACCTTTTACAATCAATCATTTTACAATCAACCTTTTACAATCAATCTTTTTACAATCAATCATTTTACAATCAACCTTTTACAACCAATCTTTTACAATCAATCATTTTACAATCAACCTTTTACAATCAATCTTTTACAATCAACCTTTTACAATCAATCTTTTACAATCAATCTTTTACAATCAATCATTTTACAATCAAACTTTTACAATCAATCTTTTACAATCAATCATTTTACAATCAATCATTTTACAACCAACCTTTTTACAATCAACCTTTTACAATCAATCTTTTACAATCAATCATTTTACAATCAACCTTTTACAATCAATCTTTTACAATCAATCTTTTACAATCAACCTTTTACAATCATTCTTTTACAATCAATCATTTTACAGTCAACCTTTTACAATCAATCATTTTACAATCAATCTTTTACGATGCAGAAACGAACATGCCCACTTTCATGAAAACATACCCACATAAACATACCCACATAAACAATAAATACCTACATAGCCTACAGGGCCGTGGAAGTGACAGTACAACCCTGTCATACGTCAGAGACTCACTGTTCTTACTGACTCCCTCGGGTACAATAGTTTCGATTAGAAAAAAATAGCAAAAGGTGTTTTTGAAAACAAATAAACGCAGATTCAATGCATCCATGTATCGGCTATATTATATAGTGGAGAGATACATGCAGTATCCATAGCAATAGACTCTATCGAATAGACTTTGTCTTAAAAACAGAGATGCTTACACAGTGGCGTAACTTGAAGAAGTGGTGCCCGGGGCGGAGTCTGAAATGCCCCCCCCCTCCCTGCTTGTTAAAGACAAATTAGCCTACTAAAGTATAGAAGTGACAAAGTAACTCCCTTGCGGACCAACTCCTCCGCCCCTTCTTAGTTACGCCACTGGACTCACAGTAAAACATTTTTCTCTCTTTATAACTCTTGCCACTGACCTATATAAGCCCCCAGGTTCACGTGTTCTGTTGTGCGCAAGAGATAGGCTACATCCGTGAAGTGTGTGCCTGGAGAGGCAAGTTTGTCGTCTACACCAACCACGGCAGTCCTATGTATCAAATTTATGGTAAAATTAATTGATTTTATTTTGTGTGTGTGTGGTAGCTTAGGACATTAATCACACCCTAAGATAGAGATTAACAAGCTTTATATGCATGCCACCAGACAAAGCCGTTTCTAAAGGCCCATTTTTGGTAGCTGCCTTGGGCCACCACTGGTAGATGGACTTTTATTTGATCGATATCCTAATGACCGTTAAAAGTTTAATCGGCTTGACACCTTTTAAAGTACAAAGCAATGCGAACTAGAGCGAGTTTGACCTGCCAACAGTACAGACTGCCTAGTCCGCCTAAAGGAAGGGGGGCTTTGGAATATGAGCACTTTTAAGTGGGTTCGGGCTAAGCAGTTAAAGAGAGAAGGTAAATGGGGTCCCCAATAATCTTTGCTAGACAAACAATCCCTTCATGTGCCGGTACTATAGAAACAAATGGGTTGCGTTCTTGTTGTTACCAGAGCGCCACCTGCATTGCGTATTGTTCTTATATTTATTTAGTGGCCTTTATCCTGTTAGCTTTTATTACCCTTAAAAAAAACGTTTAGTTTTGTTACAGTTAGGTGATTACAGAATCTTCTGTCACTGGGCTCTTATTAGGCGCGGGGCCAATCCTACGTTCAATCTTAGCCAGGAATGTCAAACAGGATTTTATCGTAATGCCAAAAAATAAAGAAAGCTGAAATACATTTTGATTTTTTGTGCATCAAATATAAAGCATGTTAAGATGATATATTTTTTTTCTTTTAAAAGTTGTATTTATAATATAATTCATTTTTGTTAATATTTTAATATTTTTTTAATTCCTGGCGTGCCATGCTCTAATCTATCGCATGGACGTGTGCTTGTACACACAGTACATCATAATATACATTTCGTTTAGAGGCATATACAGTAATATACACCTTCTTGAGTGCGCCCATAAATTTTAATTTTCTTCCAAAGACGCGCACAGTCAGTGTATCTTTTGAAATCCCCTGAAAATTAAAGGCAACCTTTGACCTAGGGCAGTGACCCTAGTCACCCATCTCTAGAGGCCGTCATTGGCAGAAACCCACCATTGCAGAACGTTTAGTTTCATTTAAATGTATACCGTGTGACTGTCTAATACAGCCCTACGATTTGGAACATAAAATGTGCTCATCTTCTCTCTAGCCCCTTATTGGCTGTTTAGCAGCTGTTGTAGAGAGGATGTTTTTCACATTTACCAATACCAAGGCAACGTCTCCATTGCTACAATTAGGAAAAAGCCGGGAGGCACAGTAAATGTGAGTTTTAAAAAAAACAACAACAACCTAATAATAATAATGTTTTCAACCTCTCTGCAAATCTCATCTTATGTCAGTCTCTCTGCGTCAGTCAATCTCTCAAAATCTCTCATCTTCTCCATTTCTTTTATCTCAAGCGAGTCTCAAGTCTGCCAAGTGTCATAGTTTTGTTTGTCTCTCAACGTATCACCATTAGTTATTCACAACCAATAAAAATGATTTATTTTAAATAGCTGACCTATTGTTCGTAATTAAGCAATAAGAAAAAAAAATGAAAATAAAAATAATCTCTTAATTTAAAAAAAAAAAAAGATAAACAGAAATATTTTTTCTGCCCCATTCGCGGTCTCCTAGTTTTTTTTTTTAATCTGGAGACCGAAAAGGTTTAAGTAGAATTTAGTTCTTTTTTTTTCTATTGTTGCAAAGTCCAAGTAATAAATTTAAAAAAGGCTCCTCGATATAGACGAATTGTAAAGACTTAAGAGACTTCCCTGCATGAAGTCCGAAATAAATAAATAAATATGAGAATCATTAAATGAAAAATACTGAGAAATATTGTGGTTACTGATGCAGAACTTGTATTTTACATTTCATCCTATAGGATCTTTTTGGTGACGCTGATGCGATTGGATTTACTTTTCCAAAAGAAATGCACGCCCAAGACAAAGCTTTACTTTTTGCTGCCATATTTCTGATTGACTTTCTGTACTATGAAAACAAAATCTTTTAACAGCTGCAGAAGGTCAAAGGTTAAGGGGTGAAACTCACCTCTTGGTATTCCCGGATAGAAACAGAAAATATGTAGATGCACACAGTTTTATATTTATCATTTTATTTTTTAATATACCTAATTTATAAGAAATTACGTTACAGTAAAACATTGAATCATAGACTTTTCATTGCTTGAGAGCTTTATGTTTAAAACAATAAAAAAAGTATTAAATTTTATAACTATGCCCTACATTAAACAATAAATTATAAAATAATAAATAGTTCAATTGTTCTTTATTTGTACTTTATAAGAACATTAGATAAGAAAATTTCAAACCGATATCGGAGTATACTTTCATCATTTTTATCAGTTCACTCGGGGCTGCAGCATGGGATGGTCGATCACCCGAACATTTCAGGGGTTCCTAAATTTTATTGCTGCTAAGTTGAAGGATGGGTCAGAGGAGGCCCCCCCCTCTACACTATTTACGCCACTGCTCACAGAGGCCCCAACCATCTGTCTCTCAACTTTTATTTAAGGATAATATAATAACATTTGTTAGGAGTTCAGTTTAAGAATAAATATAACACATTCATATTCAACATGTAGGCAATTATAAACTTTAATTAAAGGACTGCATAATAAATATTAATAACCCTTGAAACTTTGTATACATAGAGCCAATAGTAGTACAGCTTAATAGTGCGATAATAACTCTTTATTCTATGTTCAACGTGAGCCAATAGTAGTACAGCATAACAGTGCGATGGTATCTCTTTATTTTATGTTCAAGTGAGCCAATAGTAGTACATATTAATAGTGCGATGATATCTCTTTATTCTATGTTCAACGCGAGCGCATTGTCGTACAGCTTAACAGTGCCATAATAGCTCTTTATTCTGTATACTATCTATGTTTAGCATGAAAATGGGTAGTCGCCAATAGGTAATTAAGGATTATATTAAATAGTTCTCAACATTCTATGTTGACCGTGAAGTCAACTAAGATAAAGTTTAATTATGAAAGGTTAACTTTTGATAATGTGTTTAACATGGATCAACAGTTTAAGTAAAGTTCCCATAGCCCTAATGGACCATCGGGGCAGATGAAGTGAAAACCTCGACATTTAAAGGTATTGTGTGGTTAGCACAAAACCCTGCCGCATTTTACACCCATAACTCATAGTCAAGTACCCATTTAAAGCTTGGAGGAATTTGGGAACTTTCACCGGGACCTGAAAAAATCACAAGGTTCTCATCAGGGACTCCTCCAGAATAGTTAAACTAATATATAAAGGCTAGTGATACTCGATCAGACCCGTTTATGTAAATGGGAAGAAGTTAAGGCGACCGCCAAAAGGTCATTATACCTGTGGCGTAACGTTTGTGTCACCTGGAGCGGAGTCTACAAAATGCCGCTCTTTTTCAAAATTTGAACAACTTGGAAACAGAACTTATTTTATTAAAATGCAAAAATGCTTTTTTTTAGTACTCTCCCATTACGATCAGGCCATCGTCTTGCCATTTAAAGTTAGGGAGCGACCGATATGCCTTTTTACCGATAGTCCAATACCGATATTTTCCCCCAGCATTTTTACCGATAACGATACCGATATTTTATTTTTAGGGGCTGTCCATTATTTATGTCAACAAATTTTTGGCGATTTTTACCTCCCCCCCCCCTTTGTCAACAACTTTTCAAACTTTCCGAGACCCCCCTATAAAATTACGCCAACATTTGATTACCCCCCCCCCCCCCAAAGGTGGCTTCCATAATGTTTATGTGGCAAAATTAGTAGGAATATAGTTAGTTTAATTAAAATACTGAATGTTAAGCGAGTGTGTAACACAGCACTACAAACGCTGCTTAATTTTCCTATTTATTAAGTAATTATATTAAATTTAAAAAAGTAACATTGTTGACGTCAACTTTTCTTGACCTCCCTCCCCTCCCCCTTGTCAACAATTGTCAAAAATTTTCTGACCCCCCTCCCCCCTATTTTGTTGACGTAATTAATGGACAGCCCCTTAAGCAACAACAATGCCAATTGCCAAACACGTGTTGCTCTCGTGCTAATACAGCTAATGACGTATGTCAACCCATGCTTACCCCTTCCCTGTCATATTTCGTGACGCTTCGCCCACACATAAGTCTTGTCCCCCCCCCCCCCCCAACTTCCCATCCCAACAAAAAAATACGCACAGATGTTCACTAATTGTATCATTCAAGGTCATACATTAGAATTAAGAAATGGCAATCCTATTGTTTCAAGGTCGTATCTCTGATGTATATGTGACAATTTCTGTGTACGGGTTTTTTTTTTCCTTTTTTTTAGAATCTTGTCTGATCTAGTTATAGAATTGGGTTGTTTACTGATTTTCTTTTCTGCAACTCTGTTGTGAAAAAAAAAAAAATTATCGGCAGCCAAAAAACGGCCGGTCCGACAGTTAACCCATAGTGCCAATATCGGTTCGACTATCGGTCGCTCCCTACAACAATCGGCCGATCCGATATTAACTGATAGTGCCAATATCGGTCCGATACCGATAGCGATCCGATTATCGGTCGCTCCCTATTTATAGTATTTCACTTTGTAGTGGCAACTTTTTTTCGATGTTGATTTGACGCATTTTTTAAAATACCTAAACAGAATCAACAGGACACTAATATTTTGACATTTTATAGTATCGTATGTACAATCATATCTGAGCAATTCCCTATTTTATTTTAATTCAAGATAGAGACGATAGACATTAATCAAACAATAATATCGATATTTTTATACCTCTTGTTCCAATTTAAATAATATCATAACATCGAATCTAATTTAATTGAGTCTTTTTTTCTATACTTGATTTTGATTTAAAGTCAATAATTTAACTTCACCTTGTTGTTCGGATGAGACGGCTGATTACAATTACAAATTGAATAAACCGAAAGATAGATTAAAAAACGAAGTATTCTGGGTAGGTGGGTTATGCTTAGTTACTCTTGGGAAATTTAATTGTCTGCCCTTTGTTTACAAAAAAATGGCAGGTCAGAAAAAGTTCGTTGTACCTTCATTAGAAGACATGGAGTCTGCTCATAAGGAAGATGTGAGCTTATTATTTAAGTTTTAAAATTATGGTTTAAGTCACTGGTTGGCCACTGGTAGACTGTGAGGAAATTGTTCTTATCCACAGAACAATCTGGACTTGTTTTATTTTATTGAACACCATTTAATCCATTATTAATGGCACTAACTGTGCATTTAAAATGTTTGAATTAAAACTAATATAAGAAGTGTTTTAAGGCAGACTTCCATACCCACAATCTAACCCACATTGTGGGTTAGGTTACTATGATATAAACTACTTATAAATAAGTGTCCCATAACCCTGCTTGGTTATTTTCCGTGAGATATATTGCATGTATCATTTGCCTACAAATTATAAATGACACACCTTTCTTATATGCTGCATACGTGATACTCATGTAATGCAAAGAAATATGCTTAGGTTAAAAACTATAAATTTTCTATGCAACAGTGCTCAAACTATTCATGGCTCTTTCTTTGTGTCAAAATAAGATTGGCAAGCATTTGATGCTCAAAAGTACTAAAAAGCTGGATACTGAGCATAAAGTAGTGATATATATCAGAGCCTATTTTAGAAAATGTTGTCATTATATTCAAAGTGTGCCTGAAATATAGAAGAGCATTTAAATACTATATAGTTTAAACAGTTTGTATTTTTTATTAAGATACGTCTCTGATTATTACATTTTGGACCTTATTTATTGATGACACTTTTTATTAATTTCTTTCTTTCATATGTCAGTGTCATTAATTTGGTGTATGAAAATATACACACACTTTTATATATATATATATTAGGGTGCCGACTGAGACGTAATTGTAGTTGTTATTTGCGTTTTTCTTATTTCATATTAGTTATTAAATACTATGATTCTAAGTTAGAACTATATTACTTTGATTGTTAAGTTATAATGATTCTGAACTATATTACTTTGATTGTTGGGTTGTAATGATTCTGGATCATTTGTTGAATTGTGATGTTCACATTTGCAGTTTGCGACCAGCCAATTGCCTTTATTTAATACTAGATCAGCAAGCCTGGTACCCGGACCGGCGAGTGACTCCTTATAATTGAGTTGTATCCCTTTGACCATCTTTACAACTCTTACATAATTTGCGCCAACTACTTGGAATTCCTCTAAGACTATTTTTAGCTACAAGAGTTCACTCCCTTGAGTGAGACTATTTTTAGCCGTGGAAGTTATACACACGTACGCCAGGCTAGCCGATTATGTATTAGATGAGCATATTTTGCTGTGATTTGTGTTTGATCTATTTAGTATATTTTGCACATATTCAGCCATAGATGGTTGGGGGCTGACGTTCAAAATAAGTTTGTGCTTTTAGGTATCTGAGTGACTTAATCAGGCACTGATAATAAGAAATTGTACAGGTATTGTACAGTGAGCGATAAGCATTTAAATTTTAAAGCTAACACTTGCCCTAGGCAAGTAATCAATGAACTGTTTAAGTCATGTTGAATGTTTTAACATACTTTGTTTGGGCTCTTTATATAGAGTTACCAGTGTAGACATTTCTGATGATACAAGTTTGTTAGCTGCAGGTTTTTCTGATGGTAATATAAGAGTTTGGTCACTTACACCTAACAAGTTAAGAGAGATGAAGGATCCAGATGACTTAGATATGATAGATAAAGAAGCAGGTTAGTGATCTGTAGTCATACTTAACTGCATTAAAAACACATTCCAGTTTATGATTGAGATTAAGCTCATTAAAATAGATAACCATTGCGCTAAATGAAGCTGAGGTTGAGTTTGTTAATGTAGAGTGTAGAGCAATCGTTCCCAACTAAAATTTAAAATAAAGGATCATGAATCTTTGAATTCATAATTATCACTCTATTTCTCTGTTTCAAAACTGAAAGGTTGTTAATCTGCAAAGTAAAAGGGGAAAAGTTCTAAATACTAATGACACTTTTATTGTCATATTCACTTGTCATAGTGGGCTGCATAACTGATGTCAAAGTGGGTCACAAAGTTTAAAAGAATTACAGAGTTGAAGAATGAAGCTGAGAGTGAGTTGTTCAATGAAAATTATTTGATTTGTTTCCATAACAAAGATTGATACTTAAATTTTGGAAATAGATTTTAAATGGCCTCATCTTCTCTTACTTACCAACTAGTTGAGTTTGTTTAGATTGTTTAATAACAGTTTGGTCTAACTCTATTTTAATACTGTCAATTTTTTTTGCTCGTAACCTTTATCTTTTTATTGGTGGTCCAAACAGAACTTTCTTACCAGTTTTTTTTGTTTGAAAAATGTGGATACTAAATTTTTATTATATCTTTAAAATAAGTAAAGTTAGTGGTCTACTTCGAGTCACTTTTCTCAGAAAATCGTCTTGTGATTTGGTAAAGTCTTTCATTAACAGTTATTAATAAACATTCTCCTGCTCTCCCTGCAACTCCCTTCACCTCCCTCTGCGGATAACTTCTTCCTCCACTGAGAATTTTGTCCCATGTCTCTATTTGAACTCTCTTATATTATAGACCTGAGAATTTCTTTCATGGGGCTCCTGAGATAAAAACAACTGTTGGAGAATTCCATAGAACTGTATGGTTAGCTGGCTACCCAACTCGTCGAGCCAAAAACTCCTCCAGATGTGGCCACTCATAAAGCTAAAGGTCTACTGTTTCTTGTGTGTCCTCCTGCAGTGTCTTTTAGAGCCATCTGAACTGGTTGTCACTTGCTTTCTCTTACAGGTTACTAATACACATTCTCCTTACCACCCTGCTTGCTTTCCAACACTAAAACTGGTAACATTTCCTCCACTAAGAAATTTTAATTTATCGAGCCAGAAATAGTCCCTTGAGCTTGTGAGATAAAACCTCGATTTTTTGCAATGGTCGGAGACTGCTATAGATCTGTAAAGGCTAGCTGATTATCTGACTCATCCAGCCAGAACTCATCCAGCTGTATACACTTCTAAAGCAAATGATATATCCTGTCAGCAGGAGTTCTCAAAGTAGGTGTCTTTCGACAATGCCCAGTTTGTGCAACTTAGCTATCAGGGCCTGCTCGCCTTTAAAACCTCAATCAGGTGTCAAACTTAGAAGATTATTCCATATACCCTTTTTTACCTTCACTTGTGGTATTGTAATCCCACCTTGAAAGCCATATGGTTTATTTGGTAATAATGGACAATGGAGGTTCCCGTCAGAACACATTCTAGACATAACCTTTTGTTGTCAACCACAGTTAATTCAGACCTGTCCTGGACATCAGTTCTTTTGTTCAAGGAATGTCAGTGTGGCTTTGAATCCACTTGCATTACACTCAACACAGGATGTGTCTCAGGATGGCCTCCACCATGAACTCCAGTTGCTCCTGCCATTCTCTAGCTTGTGACGCCCATCCTGTATCCTTTTTATTGTGTCTCTACCTCTTCAATGGTTTTTATCTCTGCTTTGGATGCAGAGAAATCCACATGCCGCAGCGATTTAGTCAATTAATAGGGAGTATGGATGCACAGTGTGAGCCCCATATCCGGCTCTGTCCTGGCCATCCGCACTACAGAATCATCAATGTAAAGACAACCCATGGGTAGGACTCATTTGTCTCCATTGTCGCTTTATGCAGAATTAGGGGCTGACTGCTTTCATAGATGGTTAGTTGTAAGCTTTGCTGGAGTGGTGTCATGTTTGCCATGATTTCAACTGCTGCTGTGGGTTTGTTCGGATTGTACCAGTGATCAGAGCACCCATGCCATATGTCCCATCACAAGTTCTTTACCAAAGCATTTTTGCCTCCCAACATTTAGCTGTAGATCTAGACAGCACAGACACTTTAACTATTTTTTAGAGTATTTTAATCATAGTTTTTTTTTTGTTAATTATTTTTTTTTTTATTTTTAATATATTTTTACTAGCATTTCTAGTAACTGTGTATATTAATTATTATTTACTTGCCTGTTAAGTTTTGTTAAAGCTTTTTTCTTGTATATTTTTGTCAGATGATGTTATGGAGAGAATATTTGGGACGATAAACTTCTTTCGGATAACAAACTTCTTGTTGGTCATGGGGGTTTGTATTTGCTGTCAGTTTCCAGTCCTGATAGAGCTTACCTTTTATCTTCATCAGATGATGAACAAGTAAGACAGACTTATTAAGATAATTTAGGCTTAAAAGGTTATGTACTCTTGGTTAGTCCATTGATTTTCAAAGTGGGCATAATTGCCCCTGATCAATGAAACCATTCAGAGGGGTGATGGAAGCTTGTGGGAACAAAATATTTTGTTCAAATTATTAAATATAGTTTATTTATTTTTCTATATAAACATATGTTACTTGATTCTTTAATTACATAGAATGGTAGAAGAATACTTATTTCAATAACTATTGCTGTCATTGGATAGTGGATTTTTATTTAATATGCATTTTTATGCAATATTTAATTTTTACACAACTGCTGTGTGTTTGTTTGTCACAAAACATGTAAACTAAGCTTTACCACTAACAGCACAGTGCTGACTTAGACCATTGTCTAAGAAAGGGGTTTGATATAAACTTAACTGTATTCATTTATACAGAAGTATGAAGATCAGTTGAGTTCAAAACAAATCAGCTGAATACTTGATCTGCTAAATCACTGTTCAAAATAAGAGCTTTTGAAATAGTTAAACATATTCCTTGAGCAATGGTTATACAACACAAAATTTATGAAATGGCTCAAGACGTTTGTTGAGGACCCTTGAGGGTATCCTTGGCTTGTTGCTAAGAGTATGAGGGCTGACTCAATGATGACTCGTATTTGCATTTGTGTTTCTACCACACACAGTCTCAACAACACTAAACGTACAATAAGTGACGATGATCAATTCAACAAGTCGTATGCATGATCCGTAACAGAGATCTGGTGGTCTTTAAAATCATAAACAGAGATAATCCAAACTGCAGCAAAATAATCCAATATAAAATGAATAAGGGGAACAATGACGTTATCACTAGTTAACTCTCTCTCTATTTTCTTCTCACTTTCAAACAGAGACACATCAATCGACTCGCTATCACTCAGTCGAATTGCGACTCGACGAGACCCGCTCACCGGTCGAATCCTCTACTAATCTATCTTTCATTCCTCATATCACTTTTCCCACGTGACTTCTAGCCAATCAATTAGAATATCTTTGTTTCTTTCAAATTAGGGTGGAGTCTAGATGGGGGGGGAGTACGTCATACCGACATAGACAGAAGTAACTGGCCATCGAAATGGTCTCTGTCCCTTTGAAGACTCCGACCGGAGAACAGTAGTCAGGTGGTCAGAGAGAATTCCCCGTGGAATGTAACGTGTTTCTGTTAACTGCTGCTTCGTTCACCGTTCCACTGTCCACCTGGCTGATAACGCAATTACAAGGGTGGGGGTAAAAAAGGTGGGGAACTTGAGAACGGAACGTATATTATTATACATGGTATAATATACATCTTAACGTTAGTAATACTATAAAGTTATGGTTGAGTAAAGGGGATGGTTTACAGATTAGCCATGAACCAGACAACGTTACATTCATCATGGATACTAAAATAAATCTGTATCTCGTACAACAAGACTAGTAAACTTTTCCAGGAAATGAAGCATTGCTTGTGTGGCATATGTAATATTTAAAAAGGAAAATAAAATTATCAAGAGTTAGTTTTCACTAAATTCAAATAGAAAAAAAAAAAAAAGAAATAACTTTAATATTTTATCAGTTTGCAACTGACAGCATCAACCATAACAGAGGATTTTTATCCATATGGAAGGACTATTGCTTGATGTATTTGGTGTGCACTGCATTATCCACCGTCTACATTTGGCTTCTAAAAAATTAAAGGGGTAAACAGAATCAAATGCAATTGGTTTAAAACAGATTGTTATGATAACTTTGCTAGTTTCTTCATACTGAACTCTGTGTGTTGTCTGATGGAGTTTGACTTGATCAAATAGTCTCTTTCATCTGAGTGCTATATTTTTAAGACCCACCTTGATTTCATCATACAATGACTGTTCATTTAACACAATTTTAAAAAAATTTAATAAAGTACATATAAAGTAAAAGCCTTGATTTCATCATACAATGACTGTTCATTTAACAGAATTTATTTACAAATTTAATAAAGTAAATATACATCTTGAAGATGATGAGCTAAATTTAGCTTTTTTATAATAAATGTATATTATCGGACAAAGGGAATTTAGTCTCCTAAATTTACTAAAGAAGAAAATCATGATGAAGATGTGAGCACTATGGTCCACAGCTGTAAACTCTTAATTCAGAATTTAATTAAAGATCCAAAAACATAGTAAGCCTTGTTCGATTCTTTCAACTGCAGAAACAGAAAAATCTATCTTTGCAAGTGAAATTGATTGAATTATCCACAAATAAGGAACTAAATGTAACAATTCTGGCTACAGAAACAGATATCTATACTCTACCCTAGATAATGAGCTATATTGCAAAAGTTCCTAATAGCCTTTCCATCAATGATTTTGTGCTGTCACCAGTCTGTTAAAAATATGAGAAACTGACTGACAGTAGTGGTGATTTAAGATTACTAATTTCAAAATAATGTCACTGCACCAATTTCATCCTTCTTAGAATAATTTATAGAATGAAAATATTATATTAATATGTTTTATTCAATGTTGTTTTTATATTATCTTTGTTACTTTGTATTCTGCATTGGCATATTAAATCATATTTTATCATGCTCAGATGTTTTTGTTTCTTCTTACTTGCAACAAAATTTTTCAATTTATGTATTTGAATGTATCGGTTACTCATGAATCCCATATTTAAATTTTTCCTTTCCTGTTTGTTCCTAAAATATGGTGGCGGTAGGTAAAATAAAAGTTTGAGAATCACTGGGTTAGCCAATACTGATATATGATCAGCATAGTGCAACTGCACCATTAACTTATGATATCCATTGCTAGTGTAGCCTTGGTAATGTTGAGACTGTAGATTGGCAGTACATAACTAGTGGCTACAGGTTCTGATATCCTATCTAGACATAATAATTAATCCTACCAAGGACCTGATAATTTAAAAAGGATGACTCAGGAAATATAGTTTACAGCCTGACTGACTTTGAAAACATTACTCTGTTGAGTGAGCACATTGGGATAAGTTACTTCAGTTGTGTGATTACATTGCATAAAGTGCCTTTTTTGAGTAAAATACTGTGTTCAACCCTGTGGTTAAAGGAATTCATATAAAGTCACAGCTATGATATCAAATCATTACACAAAGTCACAGCATAAGTGATATTGAAAGAAAAATTGAGAAAAAAATATAATGAGACTAGTCTTGTATTGACAAGACAAATGTTATTTTTTTCAATATTTTTTCCTCAGTACGTCTGTGGAGTCTTCTAATTTGGACTAATTTATTTGCTACAAAGGTCACAATTTTCCAGTTTGGGATGTCAAATTTAGGTAAAGATAATTTATAATCATTTCACCATTAGTAATTTTTATTAACCAATTGACACAAAGATTGGGATACTTCACCATACTGAAACATCTTGTATAAAATTTTATTGTAACAATAGTTGAAAATAGCTTCATCTGCATTTTGTTTTATTTATTGTGGTACCCACTGGGCCATTTTTTTTCACTACTATTTACTTTGATTATGCTAATTTGATCTTGGTGTGACTTTTTAAGAGTTTTTTTACTACATGTAGAAAATCCAATATAAATATATATAGTCATAGCTAGGTACGGAATAATTAATTCCCTTTGATATAAATATACAGTCATAGCTTGGCGTACAGAATAATTAATTCCAGAGAATTGCTCACAACCCAAAGCACTCCATGTGAATGAAGCTTTTTTCCCATAAAAAATATTTATAAGCATTTTGCTTAAATATGACATGGCATTGCTCACACTGCTACATCTTATCGTAATTTTGTTTCAGCATTCTACATGCTTCCTTAATTTCATTGAATTGAAGGATCTGTCACTCCTTTTTCTGCATGAAGGTTATTATCTGTTACTTTACCGTCACAAAACCTTTGTAATATGCTCACACAGAAGTTGACTATAGAGGTGAAGCATGCTAAGATAAACTATGCAAATCCCTGAAGGGATGAGATGTTTTTCTATTAGATCCTAAAACCATCAATGAGATGGTTTTACAAACCCTTCTTTCATCCCCTTCATTGCAGTGTATGCAATGGCTATAAAGGCACCATGGGAGACATGGGTAGATGACTGTACAGCAACAGGAATCAAACTCATAACCCAGCATGCAGATCAGGTTGCAGAATGAAGATATTATTTTAAAAAAAAAATTTGGTTGTCCTGAAAGTTACTCATAAATTACTCATAAACCAAGTTAATTTTTAGAAGCACAGATCGTAATTATATAGGGTATTAACAGTTTTATTGGAAGGATTTTGATATTCAACACTTTTAATAGACTTACAAAAAAATTGAAATTTCAAAGTGTTATTTAAAAGATGACACTTCAGTCATTTAAAATGAGTTTTTATCTAGACTATTTTCAATATTATGTTTTTTATCACTAAAGTTTTTCTAGATATATGTTGTGAAGTTTATTTAGATTAAAGGCTTGAAGCTTAAAATGCTATTTTGGATAGCTCTGGACCTATTGTTTTTTTTTTTTAATTTTTGCTAATGAAAACTTAAATGCCTTTTTTTTTCTAAGTTCTCATGGATATTACTTTGTATCTGCTGGCCATGATCGAACTGCAAGAGTTTGGGCTACAGACCACTATCAACCATTGAGGATATTATCAGGACATTTGTCTGATGTTGACAAGATTAACTTAACTCATTAGAATGCTTCTTTGATATCTTTAGTTCCTTATTGACCCGGACAGCCCCCCTCCAGATATCACTTCAGTGGTCTGTACTAGGGAGCGATCGATAATCGGACCGATATTGGCACTATCGGTTAATACCGGATCGACCGATTTTTGTAGGGAGCGACCGATAGCCGAACCGATATTGGCACTATGGGTTAACTATCGGACCGTCGTTTTTTGACTGCCGATACATTGTTGTTTTTTTTCACAATGAGTTGCAGAAAAATCCGTAAATAACCCAATTCTATAACCATATCAGACAACATTTTTTAAAAAAGGAAAAAAACGTACACAGAAATTAATTGCATCAGCGATATGACCTTGAAACAATAGGATTGACATTTTTTAATTCTAATGTATGACCTTAAATGATACAATTAGTGAACATCTGTGTGTATTTTTTTTTTGGGATGGGAAGTTGTGGGAACAAGACTTACGTGGTGGGCGAAGTTTAATAAATATGACAGGGAAGGGGTGAGCATGGCTGGACATTTGGCATTAGCTGTAGCACGAGAAAAACACGTGTTTGGCATTGTTGTTGATTTAAAAAAATATCTGTATCGGTAAAAATGCTGGGGAAAATATCGGTATCAGACTATCGGTAAAAAAGCATATCGGCCGCTCCCTAGTCTGTACTGTATTAATCAGATATCTCAGTGGACAACTCAGTATTCCAGTAAAATAATTACACAAGTTATAAGTATTTTGAACCTACACTATTGGTTTAATAGGCTCTAATTCTATACTACATATAACATCTACATTAACACAATATGTCCAATTTCTCGTTCCAATTTCATAACACAATAATTATTAATCTATGAATAATTACAATGGCCATGATCATCATCACAAATCTTCTACTCTTATGTCACATAGTCACGGCTTTCAATGGTAAATTTCTACGGTGAGTTGGTCTAGAGCAGTGGTGCTAAACCTTTTTTTTCTGTAAATGTCTGTCAAAAAACATTTGAGTAATAAAAATAAAATTTTTATATATGTATGTATATAATGAGATGTTATTTTTTTAAAACTTGTGGGGGCCAAAAATTATCATAAAGGGGTCCAAATTCTGTCTCGTGGGCCAGTATTTTAGCATCATGGTCTAGAGAGTCACCCTATTCTAATGGCGCACTGAGGTAGGAAAGGTATAACGATAACATAACAAACAGTCACTCTGTGACACTTAAAAATTAGTTTGTTTAAAGCCAGTACAGTATATCCTCTAAATTCAAATGCCTCCCAATGGAACAATTCATCCGAATCAAGAATTGAAAAGAATCTGTACTTTTTTTTGTAATTGCAATCAACCAAAATGATTTTCTGCCTTATTTATTTTTTATAACATCATCTATCATATTAGTGAAAACTTTGATGTCACCCGGGCTGATATTGTATTTTCTCACTTCATTATCTACCTAGGTTACTCCTGTTTTCATACATTATTCAAAATTCCCAAGTTCCCATTTGTTTTAGCCTTTAATAAAAGAAGATTGGTCACCAGTTTGCATCATGTGCTCTGTTGAAGAATCTAGACATTTTCTAATTTGATATTGATATTGTTGAGATTTCTGTAGCTTAATTATTTTTGCAGTATGGGGTTGCTAGCCCAATGCTCCTCCTCAATCCAAGCTTGAAACCAGTTGAGACAACCCTAGCATCTAATATAATTAGTATATATCTCCTGTCAGTTGATTTGTGTTTGTGTTAGTGAGTCTGTATGTATTTCCTGTCAATAGATGAGTACATGTTTCAGTGATTTTGTGCTGATCTCTTATCAACAGATTTGTGTTTACTGTCAATAGATGTACATGAATAAATGTTTCAGAAAATCTTTTTGTATCTGCTATCAGTAGATGTCTTTCATCTCAAAGACCTCTGCAATTAAGGCTAAAAATAATCATGTTGGGATTGTTAGCACCTTAACTTATTGCCTGAATAGCCTCATTTTTGAAGTATGGTTATATGATGCCCCCAACCATGATCACACTGAAAGAATTTATTTATTGATTTAGTGATTTATTGTGGATGTATTTTGCTCAACAATCACTTGTGGATTTTCTGAACTCAAAATGGAACAATTTGATGAAAATTAGCCTCATTGCTGAAGATGATTTTGTTAAAAATCAGCATCCTCTTGTTCCATAATCCATCCAATGAACTCTAATTCGTTGGGAACACATGACAGCACAAATACCACAAAATAAAAAACTTTGCATGAATTAGGAGTGGGGAGGGAGTCAAATTAGATCGTTTTTTTGAGCTGTTTTTGACAGTAAATTATATGACAACTGTCACTGGTTGTGAGTAATTTGGCGAAAACATTCCCACTTTATTCCAATCCTTGTTCCCACACGGCCACCCCTAATCATATTAATGTACACAGTATACGCCCATTTCTCCACCCCCGTAATTGCATCATACGGCGGTAGCCAGCAGAGAGAGATGAAGAGCTCCCTACGCCGAGGAACTGAGCAAACGCTGGAAGAATGTCACAGAAAGGTGCTACATTCCACCGGGGATTCTCTGACCACTCGGCTGCTGGTCGGACGCCGACAAAGGATAGATGTTCAGCTACGTTTGTCCTTTGTCGGTATGACGTACACTCCCCCCTCTTATCTAGGCTCCACCCCCTCTGATTGACAGGAAAGGAGCATAGATGAATTATTGGTCAGGGGGTCACGTGTGAAAGGGTATGTAAGAGAGTTTTTGACAGATTCAACTGAGGGTCCTGTAGTGACCGTCGAGATTCGACTGAGTGGTCTTGTGAGAGGAGTCGATCAAGTGAGAGACAAAGACAGAGAGTTAAATCGTGATAACGTCATTTTTCCCCTTATTCATTTTATATTTTGCTGCAGATTGGATTATCTTTGCTTTATGTTTATGAGCCACCAGATCCCTGTTATGGACTGGTGCCTCTATGTAAATAAATAGCCATTTTGTTGTCATACAAGACTTGTTGATTGATTAACGTCCCGTGTTGTACGTGTCTAATTACTGGTGAGACAGTGTGTGGCAGAAACACAAAAAGAAATACGAGCCAATTGAGTCAGCCCTCATACTTCTAGATACAAGCCAAGGGTACCCTCATAGGGGCCCTCAACAACAACACACAAAATTGGAAAACAAGTTTGCCATTTTTTTCAAATGACAACTGCTCCTCCCCTGCAAATGAAACCCTTGGAAGGAGATATCGTTCAGTCTTAGATGTGGCGCTTTTGTATATATCTTTAAGCTTGGCTAGGATTTGGCGCTTCAATCCATCTGCTTAAGTAGATGTATTTTTTTATCACATTAATCCCAAATAATGCATACATTTTAACTGCCTATTCTCACAACTACTTATTAGACATTGGTTTCACTGGTGTTGTCAGTTCACCCCTAATTCTAACTATGTGGCTACTGGCTCCAGTGACAGTTAGACTGTGATATGATCAATGGCAGCTGTGTTCGTGTAATGACTCCGGCCATAAGGTAAACAATATACATATCCTTTTAGAATGAAATAAGTGTTGGAAATTTACAAACTAAAAAACATTGAGAAGTATTTCCAGCAAACTCATATTGGTGATTAACAGATCATGTCTAAGAATGGAAAAACTAAGTTGAACTCTTTTCCTGCATCATTATTTATATCATTGGTACCTAATATTTTTATGTTATTTTCCAGATGCATCCCCATACAAAAACTAGATCCATTACTGTTTTAAATAACCTTATTTTTTAATTACTTGGGTCTCATCAGCTCTCCAGCTGTTTTGGGTGGCCTTTTCAGTTCACCCTATGTAATGCTGCAACATTTCCTGTTCACAAGACTCCAACTCTCCCCCAATAAAATTAAACTTTTTTCAGAGTCAGTTTATTTATTTTCCTTTTTTTCAAAATAAAAATTGAACGTTTGTTTGGAACACTTTTCATAAAGATTTGAAAAGTTGCATTATGATACCTATAATTTGATTTTAAAAATTTCATTCTTTGAAAATATGTCACAAAATTACACTTTTTAACCCAAAAAGTAACTATGTCATAGTTTATAAAAAAAAAAGTAATAAAAATACAATATCATGTTTAAAATTATCCAAAGCTGCTTAGAGGTGTTGTAAAAACAAAAACTACTAAGGGAAATAAAAAGAAAATAGAAAAAGATACGAAATAAATTTCAAATAACTCATAACACATTAAACGATAAAAAAGAGTTTATGAATAGCCAATAACAGTACGTACTGATTACAGCAATGGCGCAGTTATCTTCATGAACAAGTGTAGCGCTCCAAAAGGGTTTATGAATAAGCAAATAACAATATACATCGACATAGCAATGGTGTAAAGTTGTCATCAGGATAAATGTGCAGGTTAAACTCTATCTCTGCGATATCACATGACTAGCAACAGCCATCCACTGCTTACAACAGGAAGTAAAGATAATTGCAGATCAGTGCTTGATACGACTTATTCAAGGCCAATTTTCTCCTCTCTTAGCTTCTTAATCTAGGTCAATGTGTGATTGCAAAAGAAAACCAGTGTACATGTGATGAGCTTTCCACCGATACCAGACTCTATTTCATACTACCGGTAAATTTTTTAGTACTGCAAGTTTTAAATGGGGCTTTTTTTTCTAATCTTGAAAAAATAACACATATCCCTACGCTCCTCAGCAGAGAAAACTATTAAATAAATATTTGTTTTTAACTCAAAAATACTTCTTTGAAGGTACTCCACAGTTCTATAAATAGAAGGGGATGTCCGAAAAAATGATTTTTCAATAATGACAGGGTTTCAGAAAATATCTCAGGAATCAGTTATAAATTAACCTTTTATCATGTTTATTCAAATATATTCTGAAGAGCTGTAGGGATATGTGTTATTTTTTCAAGATTAGAAAAAAAAGCCCCATTTAAAACTTGCGATACTAAAAAATTTACCGGTAGTATGAAATAGAGTCTGGTATCGGGTGGAAAGCTCATCATGTACACTGGTTTTCTTTTGCAATCACACATTGACCTAGATTAAACTAAGGAGAAAATTAGCCTTGAATAAGTCGTATCAAGCACTGATCACATGATTATCTTTACTTCCCTGTTGTAAGAAGCAGTGGATGGCTGTTGCTGGTCATGTGACTATCGCAGAGATGGGGGTTTACAGCCTGCTACATTTAATCCTGATGACAACTTTACACCATTGCTGCCAATCGATGTATATTGTTATTTGCTATTCATAAACCCTTTTGGGTCGCTACACTTGTTCATGAAGATAACTTTACGCCATTGCTGCTAATCAATGCATACTGTTATTGGCTATTCATAAACTCTTTTTTATCGTTTAATGTGTTATGAGTTATTTGAAATTTATTTCAGTATCTTTCTTCTATTTTCTTTTTTATTTCCCTTAGTAGTTTTTGTTTTTACAACACCTCTAAGCAGCTTTGGATAATTTTAAACATGATATTGTATTTTTATTACTTTTTTTTTTTATAAACTATGACATAGTTACTTTTTGGGTTAAAAAAAGTGTAATTTTGTGACATATTTTCAAAGAATGAAATTTTAAAAATCAAATTATAGGTATCATAATGCAACTTTGCACAAATCTTTATGAAAAGTGTTCCAAACAAACGCTCAATTTTTATTTTGAAAAAAAGGTGAAAATAAATAAAACTGACTCTGAAAAAAGTTTAATTTTATTGGGGGGAGGACAAGGTCTTGTGAACAGGAAATGTTGCAGCATTACATGGGGTGAACTAGAAAAGGCCACCCAAAACAGCTGGAGAGCTGATGAGACCCAAGCTAATTAAAAAATAAGGTTATTTAAAACAGTAATGGATCTAGTTTTTGTACATGGGGATGCATCTGGAAAATAACATAAAAATATTAAAAACCAATGATATAAATAATGATGCAGGAAAAGAGTTCAACTTAGTTTTTTTCCATTCTTAGGCATGATCTGTTGAAAAGTCTTTTAATGTGGGTTTGCTGGAAATACTTCTCAATGTTTTTAGTTTGTAAATTTCCAACACTTATTTCATTCTAAAAGGATATGTATATTGTTTTACTCTTTATGGCCGGTCATTACACGAACACAGCTGCCATTGATCATATCCCACAGTCTAACTGTCTTGTCACTGGAGCCAGTAGCCACATAGTTAGAATTAGGGGTGAAACTGACAACACTGAAATTGAAACCAATGTCTAATAAGTAGTTGTGAGAATAGGCAGTTAAAATGTATGCATTATTTGGGATTAATGTGATAAAAAAAATACATCTACTTAAGCAGATGTAGTTGAAGCGCCAAATCTAGCCAAGCAAAAGATATATACAAAAGCGTTTCACATCTAAGACTGAAACGATATCTCCTTCCAAGGGTTTCATTTGCAGGGGAGGGAGCAGTTGTCATTTGAAAAAAATGGCAAACTTGTTTTCCAATTTTGTGTGTTGTTGTTGAGGGCCCCTATGAGGGTACCCTTGGCTTGTATCTAGAAGTATGAGGGCTGACTCAATTGGTGCTCGTATTTCTTTGTGTTTCTGCCACACACTGTCTCACCAGTAATAGACACGTACAACACGGGACGTTAATCAATCCAACAAGTCTTGTATGACAACAAAAATGGCTATTTATTTACATAGAGGCACCCAGTCCATAACAGGGATCTGGTGGCTCATAAACATAAAGCAAAGATAATCCAATCTGCAGCAAAATAATCCAATATAAAATGAATAAGGGGAAAAATGACGTTATCACGATTTAACTCTCTGTCTTTGTCTCTCACTTGATCGACTCTCTCTCACAAGACCACTCAGTCGAATCTCGACCGGTCACTACTAGGACCCTCAGTTGAATCTGTCAAAAATCTCTCTTACATACCCTTTCACACGGACCCCCTGACCAATAATTCATCTATGCCCTTTCCTGTCAATCAGGGGGTGGAGCCTAGATGGGGGGGGGGGTGTACGCCATACCGACAAAGGACAAAACGTAGCTGAACATCTATCTTTTGTCGGCGTCCGACCAGCAGCCAGAGTGGTCAGAGAGAATCCCCAGTGGAATGTAGCACCTTTCTGTGACATTCTTCAGCGTTTGCTCAGTTCCTCGGCGTAGGGGCTCTTCATCTCTCTCTGCTGGCTACCGCCGATATGATGCAATTACGGGGGTGGAGAAATGGAACGTATACTATTGTACATTAATATGATTAGTGGCCAAAAGTATGAGACAAGGATTGGAATAAAGTGGGAATGTTTTCGCCAAATTACTCACAACCAGTGACAGTTGTCATATAATTTACTGTCAAAAACAGCTCAAAAACGATCTAATTTGACTCCCTCCCACTCCCTAATTCATGCAAAGTTTTTATTTTGTGGTATTTGTGCTGTCATGTGTTCCCAACGAATTAGAGTTCATTGGATGGATTATGGAACAAGAGGATGCTGATTTTTTAACAAAATCATCTTCAGCAATGAGGCTAATTTTCATCAACAAAATTGTTCCATTTTGAGTTCAGAAAATCCACAAGTGATTGTTGAGCAAAATACATCCACAATAAATCACTAAATCAATAAATAAATCTCTTTCAGTGTGATCATGGTTGGGAGCATCATATAACCATACTACTTCAAAAATGAGGCTATTCAGGCAATAAGTTAAAGGGGTGCTAACAATCCCAACATGATTATTTTTAGCCTTAATTGCAGAGGTCTTTGAGATGAAAGACATCTACTGATAGCAGATACAAAAAAAGATTTTTCCTTGAAACATTTATTCATGTACATCTATTGACAGTAAACACAAATCTGTTGATAAGAGATCAGCACAAAATCACTGAAACATGTACTCATCTATTGACAGGAAATACATACAGACTCACTAACACAAACACAAATCAACTGACAGGAGATATATACTAATTATATTAGATGCTAGGGTTGTCTCAACTGGTTTCCAAGCTTGATTGAGGAGGAGCATTGGGCTAGCAACCCCATACTGCAAAAATAATTAAGCCACAGAAATCTCAACAATATCAATATCAAATTAGAAAATGTCTAGATCTCTTCAACAGAGCACATGATGCAAACTGGTGACCAATCTTCTTTCGGCAAAGGCTAAAACAAATGGGAACTTGGAATTTTGAATAATGTATGAAAACAGGAGTAACCTAGGTGGGCTAATGAAGTGAGAAAATACAAAATATCAGCCCGGGTGACATCAAAGTTTTCACTAATATGATAGATGATGTTATAAAAAATAAATAAGGCAGAAAATCATCATTTGATTTGATTGCAATTACAAAAAAAGTACAGATTCTTTCAATTCTTGATTCGGATGAATTGTTCCATTGGGGCATTTGAATTTAGAGGATATACTGTACTGGCTTTAAACAAACTAATTTTTAAGTGTCACAGAGTGACTGTTTGTTATGGTATCGTTATACCTTTCCTACTGCCCTCGAAAGTGCGCAATGAATAGGGCATCTTCTTAGACCATGATGCTAAAATACTGGCCCACGGGCAAAATTTGGCCCTTTATGATAATTTTTTGGCCCCCACAAGTTTAAAAAAATAACATCTCATTATATACATACATATATAAAAATTTTATTTTTATTACCTCTCCAAATGTTTTTGACAGACAATAATACCCACAGAAAAAAAGGTTTAGCACCACTGCTCTAGACCAACTCACCGTAGAAATTTACCATTGAAAGCCGTGACTATGTGACATAAGAGTAGAAGATTTGTGATGATGATCATGGCCATTGTAATTATTCATAGATTAATAATTATTGTGTTATGAAATTGGAACTGAGAAATTGGACATATTGTGTTAATGTAGATGTTATATGTAGTATAGAATTAGAGCCTATTAAACCAATAGTGTAGGTTCAAAATACTTATAACTTGTGTAATTATTTTACTGGAATACTGAGTTTGTCCACTGAGATATCTGATTAATACAGTACAGACTAGGGAGCGACCGATATGCTTTTTTACCGATAGTCTGATACCGTATATTTTTCCCCAGCATTTTTACCGATACAGATATTTTTTTTTAAATCAACAACAATGCCAAACACGTGTTTTTCTCGTGCTACAGCTAATGCCAAATGTCAACTCCATGCTCACCCCTTCCCTGTCATATTTCGTGGAACTTCGCCTTAATATCGTAAGTCTTGTTCCCACAACTTCCCATCCCAAAAAATACACACAGATGTTCTACTAATTGTATCATTTAAGGTCATACATTAGAATTAAAAAATGTCAATCCTATTGTTTCAAGGTCATATCGCTGATGCAATTTTTGTGGACGTGACAATTTCTGTGTACGTTTTTTTCCTTTTTTTTTTAAAATGTTGTCTGATATGGTTATAGAATTGGGTTATTTACGGATTTTTTTTTCTGCAACTTCCATGAAAAAAAACAAATAATGTATCGGGCAGTCAGAACGGCCGGTCCGATAGTTAACCCATAGTGCCAATATCGGTTCGACTATCGGTCGCTCCCTACAAAAATCGGTCGATCCGATATTAACCGATAGTGCCAATATCGGTCCGATTATCGGTCGTCCCCCTAGTACAGACCACTGAAGTGATATCTGGAGGGGGGCTGTCCGGGTCAATAAGGAACTAAAGATATCAAAAGAAGCATTCTAATGAGTTAAGTTAATCTTACATCAACATCAGACAAATGTCCTGATAATATCCTCAATGGTTGATAGTGGTCTGTAGCCCAAACTCTTGCAGTTCGATCATGGCCAGCAGATACAAAGTAATATCCATGAGAACTTAGAAAAAAAAAGGCATTTAAGTTTTCATTAGCAAAAATTAAAAAAAAAAACAATAGGTCCAGAGCTATCCAAAATAGCATTTTAAGCTTCAAGCCTTTAATTCTAAATAAACTTCACAACATATATCTAGAAAAACTTTAGTGATAAAAAAACATAATATTGAAAATAGTCTAGATAAAAACTCATTTTAAATGACTGAAGTGTCATCTTTTAAATAACACTTTGAAATTTCAATTTTTTTGTAAGTCTATTAAAAGTGTTGAATATCAAAATCCTTCCAATAAAACTGTTAATACCCTATATAATTACGATCTGTTAACTTACAAAATTAACTTGGTTTATGAGTAATTTGATGAGTAACTTTCTAGGACAACTAAATTTTTTTTTTTTTAAAAATAATATCTTCATTCTGCAACCTGATCTGCATGCTGGGTTATGAGTTTGATTCCTGTTGTGTACAGTCATCTACCCATGTCTCCCATGGTGCCTTTATAGCCATTGCATACACTGCAATGAAGGGGATGAAAGAAGGGTTTGTAAAACCATCTCATTAGATGGTTTTAGGATCTAATAGAAAAACATCTCATCCCTTCAGGGATTTACATGGTTTATCTTAGCATGCTTCACCTCTATAGTCAACTTCTGTGTGAGCATATTACAAAGGTTTTGTGACGGTAAAGTAACAGATAATAACCTTCATGCAGAAAAAAGGAGTGACAGATCCTTCAATTCAATGAAATTAAGGAAGCATGTAGAATGGGAAACAAATTACGATAAGATGTAGCAGTGTGAGCAATGCCATGTCATATTTAAGCAAAATGCTTATAAATATTTTTTATGGGGAAAAAAGCTTCATTCACATAGGAGTGCTTTGGGTTGTGAGCAATTCTCTGGAATTAATTATTCCTGTACGCCAAGCTATGACTGTATATTTATATCAAAGGGAATTAATTATTCCGTGACACCTAGCTATGTACTTATATATTTATATTAAGTTTTTTCTACATGTAGTAAAAAACTCTTAAAAAGTCACACCAAGATCAAATTAGCATAATCAAAGTAAATAGTAGTGAAAAAAATGGCCCAGTGGGTACCACAATAAATAAAACAAAATGCAGATGAAGCTATTTTCAACTATTGTTACAATAAAATTTTATACAAGATGTTTTCCAGTATGGTGGCGTATCAATCTTTGTGTCAATTGGTTAGTAAAAATTACTAATGGTGAAATGATTATAAATTATCTTTACCTAAATTTGACATCCCAAACTGGAAAATTGTGACCTTTGTAGCAAACTAAATTAGTCCAAATTAGAAGACTCCACAGACGTACTGAGGAAAAAATATTGAAAAATAACATTTGTCTTTGTCAATACAAGACTAGTCTCATTATATTTTTTGTTTTCTATCAAATATTTCAATTTTTCTTTCAATATCACTTATGCTGTGACTTTGTGTAATGATTTGATATCATAACTGTGACTTTATATAATTCCTTTAACCACAGGGTTGAACACAGTAGTTTTACTCAAAAAAGGCACTTTATGCAATGTAATCACACAACTGAAGTAACTTATGCAATGTGCTCACTCAACAGAGTAATGTTTTCAAAGTCAGTCAGGCTGTAAACTATATTTCCTGGAGAGTCATCCTTTTTAAATTATCAGGTCCTTGGTAGGATTAATTATTATGTCTAGATAGGATATCAGAACCTGTAGCCACTAGTTATGTACCAAGCCAATCTACAGTCTCAACATTACCAAGGCTACACTAGCAATGGATATCATAAGTTAATGCAGCAGTTGCACTATGCTGATCACTTATATCAGTATTGGCTAACCCAGTGATTCTCAAACTTTTATTTTACCTACCGCCACCATGTATTTTAGGAACAAACAGGAAAGGAAAAAATTTAAATATGGGATTCATGAGTAACCGATACATTCAAATACATAAATTGAAAAATTTTGTTGCAAATGAAAGAAACAAAAACATCTGAGCATGATAAAATATGATTTAATATGCCAATGCAGAATACAAAGTAACAAGATAATATAAAAAAACAACATTGAATAAAACATATTAATATAATTTTCATTCTATAAATTATTCTAAGAAGGATGAAATTGGTGCAGTGACATTATTTTGAAATTAGTAATCTTAAATCACCACTACTGTCAGTCAGTTTCTCATATTTTTTAACAGACTGGTGACAGCACAAAATCATTGATGGAAAGGCTATTAGAACTTTTTGCAATATAGCTCATTATCTAGGGTAGAGTATAGATATCTGTTTCTGTAGCCAGAATTGTTACATTTTAGTTCCTTATTTGTGGATAATTCTAATCAATTTCACTTGCAAAGATAGATTTTTCTGTTTCTGCAGTTGAAAAAAGAATCCGAACATCTAACAAGGCTTACTATGTTTTTGGATCTTTAATTAAATTCTGGAATTAAGAGTTTACTAGCTGTGGACCATGAGTGCTCATGCATCTTCATCATGATTTTCTTCTTTAGTAAATTTAGAGACTAAATTCCTCTTTGTCCGATAATATACATTTATTATAAAAAAGCTAAATTTAGCTCATCATCTTCAAGATGTATATTTACTTTATTAAATTTGTAAATAAATTCTGTTAAATGAACAGTCATTGTATGATGAAATCAAGGCTTTTACTTTATATGTACTTTATTAAATTTTTTAAAAATTGTGTTAAATGAACAGTCATTGTATGATGAAATCAAGGTGGGTCTTAAAGAAATATAGCACTCAGATGAAGAGACTATTTGATCAAGTCAAACTCCATCAGACAACACACAGAGTTCAGTATGAAGAAACTAGCAAAGTTATCATAACAATCTGTTTTTAAACCAATTGCATTTGATTCTGCTTTACCCCTTTAATTTTTAGAAGCCAAATGTAGGCGGTGGATAATGCAGTGCACACCAAATACATCAAGCAATAGTCCTTCCATATGGATAAAAATCCTCTGTTATGGTTGATGCACTGTCA
Organism: Bulinus truncatus; assembly: GCA_021962125.1. Lineage (NCBI taxonomy): Eukaryota > Metazoa > Mollusca > Gastropoda > Planorbidae > Bulinus > Bulinus truncatus. The sequence goes on along the minus strand of JAGDYQ010000067.1, from coordinate 3,435,080 downwards.
GTTGCAAACTGATAAAATATTAAAGTTATTTCTTTTTTTTTTTTCTATTTGAATTTAGTGAAAACTAACTCTTGATAATTTTATTTTCCTTTTTAAATATTACATATGCCACACAAGCAATGCTTCATTTCCTGGAAAAGTTTACTAGTCTTGTTGTACCGAGATACAGATTTATTTAGATAATCACATGATGAATGTGTAACGTTGTCACAAGCCAGACTCTAATCTGTCGAAACCATCCCCTTTTACTCCAACCCTTAACTTTATAGTATTACTAACGTTAAGATGTATATTATACCATGTATAATAATATTAATGTTCCCGCTCTCAAGTTCCCCCCACCTTTTTTACCCCACCCTTGTACTGCGTTATCAGCCAGGTGGGACAGTGGAACGGTGAACGAAGCAGCAGTTAACAGAAACACGTTACATTCCACGGGGAATTCTCTCTGACCACCTGACTACTGTTCCTCCGGTCGGAGTCTTCAAAGGGACAGAGACCAGCTTCGATGGCCAGTTACTTCTGTCTATGTCGGTATGACGTGTGACTCTCCCCCCCCATCTAGACTCCACCCCCAATTTGAAAGAAACAGATATTCTAATTGATTGGCTAGGGGTCACGTGGGAAAAGTGATATGAGGAATGAAAGATAGATTCAGAGGATCTCGACCGGTGAGCGGGGTCTCGTCGAGTCGCAATTCCGACTGGAGTGATAGCGGTAGTCGATTGATGTGTCTCTGTTTGAGAGAAGTGAGAAGAAAATAGAGAGAGAGTTAACTAGTGATAACGCTCATTGTTCCCCTTATTCATTTTATATTGGATTATTTTGCTGCAGTTTGGATTATCTCTGTTTATGATCTTTAAAGACCACCAGATCTCTGTTACGGACTGGTGTCTCTGTAAATAAATATATCTTGGTGTTGTACGCACGACTTGTTGAATTGATCATCGTCACTTATTGTACGTTTAATTGTTGTTGAGACTGTGTGTGGTAGAAACACAAATACAAATACGAGTCATCATTGAGTCAGCCCCTCATACTCTTAGCAACAAGCCAAGGATACCCTCAAAGGGGTCCTCAACAAACGTCTTGAGCCATTTCATAAATTTTGTGTTGTACCAACCATTGCTCAAAGGAATATGTTTAACTATTTCAAAAGCTCTTATTTTGAACAGTATTTAGCAGATCAAGTATTCAGCTGATTTGTTTTGAACTCAACTGATCTTCATACTTCTGTATAAATGAATACAGTTAAGTTTATATCAAACCCCTTTCTTAGACAATGGTCTAAGTCAGCACTGTGCTGTTAGTGGTAAAGCAGTTTACATGTTTTGTGACAAACAAACACACAGCAGTTGTGTGTAAAAAATTAAATATTGCATCGCAATGCATGTTAAATAAAAATCCACTATCCAATGACAGCAATAGTTATTGAAATAAGTATTCTTCTACCATTCTATGTAATTAAAGAATCAAGTAACATATGTTTATATAGAAAAATAAATAAACTATATTTAATAATTTGAACAAAATATTTTGTTCCCACAAGCTTCCATCACCCCTCTGAATGGTTTCATTGATCTTCAGGGGGCAATTATGCCCACTTTGAAAATCAATGGACTAACCAAAAGGTACATAACCTTTAAGCCTAAATTATCTTAATAAAGTCTGTCTTACTTGTTCCATCATCTGATGAAGATAAAAGGTAAGCTCTATCAGGACTGAAACTGACAGCAAATACAGAGCCTTATGACCAACAAGAAGTTTGTTATCCTAAGAAGTTTTATCGTCCCAAATATTCTCTCCATAACATCATCTGACAAAAATATACAAGAAAAAAGCTTTAACAAAACTTAACAGGCAAGTAAATAATAATTAATATACAGTTACTAGAAATGCTAGTAAAAATATATTAAAATAAAAAAAAAATAATTAACAAAAAAAACTATGATTAAAATACTCTAAAAAATAGTTAAAGTGTCTGTGCTGTCTAGATCTACAGCTAAATATTTGGGAGGCAAATAGCTTTGGTAAAGAACTTGTGATGGGACATATGGCATGGGTGCTCTGATCACTGGTACAATCCGAACAAAACCCCACAGCAGCAGTTGAAATCATGGCAAACATGACACCACTCTAGCAAAGCTTACAACTAACCATCTATGAAAGCAGTCAGCCCCTAATTCTGCATAAAGCGACAATGGAGACAAATGAGTCCTACCCATGGGTTGTCTTTACATTGATGATTCTGTAGTGCGGATGGCCAGGACAGAGCCGGATATGGGGCTCACACTGTGCATCCATACTCCCTATTAATTGACTAAATCGCTATGCGGCATGTGGATTTCTCTGTGCATCCAAAGCAGAGATAAAAACCATTGAAGAGGTAGAGACACAATAAAAAGGATACAGGATGGGGCGTCACAAGCTAGAGAATGGCAGGAGCAACTGGAGTTCATGGTGGAGGCCATCCTGAGACACATCCTGTGTTGAGTGTAATGCAGAAGTGGATTCAAAGCCACACTGACATTCCTTGGGAACAAAAGAACTGATGTCCAGGACAGGTCTGAATTAACTGTGGTTGACAACAAAAGGTTATGTCTAGAATGTGTTCTGACGGGAACCTCCATTGTCCATTATTACCAAATAAACCATATGGCTTTCAAGGTGGGATTACAATACCACAGAGCAAGAGGTAAAAAAGGGTATATGGAATAATCTTCTAAGTTTGACACCTGATTGAGGTTTTAAAGAGGCGAGCAGGCCCTGATAGCTAAGTTGCACAAACTGGGGCATTGTCCGAAAGACACCTACTTTGAGAACTCCCACTGCTGACACTGCAGGATATATCATTTGCTTTAGAAGCGTATACAGCTGGATGAGTTCTGGCTGGATGAGTCAGATAATCAGCTAGCCTTTACAGATCTATAGCAGTCTCCACTCATTGCAAAATCTAAGGTTTTATCTCACAAGCTCTAAGGGACTATTTCTGGCTCGATAAATTAAAATTTCTTAGTGGAGGAAATGTTACCAGTTTTAGTGTTGGAAAGCAAGCAGGGGTGGTAAGGGAGAATGTGTATTAGTAACCTGTAAGAGAAAGCAGAAATGACAACCAGTTCAGATGGCTCTAAAAGACACTGCAGGGAGTGACACACAAGAAACAGTAGACCTTTAGCTTTATGAGTGGCCACATCTGGAGGAGTTTTGCTCGACGAGTTGGGTAGCCAGCTAACCATACAGTTCTATGGAATTCTCTCCAACAGTTGTTTTTATCTCAGGAGCCCCATGAAAGAAATTCTCAGGTCTATAATATAAGAGAGAGTTCAAATAGAGACATGGGACAAAAATTCTCAGTGGAGGAAGAAGTTATCCGCAGGAGGTGAAGGGAGTTGCAGGGAGAGCAGGAGAATGTTTATTAATAACTGTTAATGAAAGACTTTACCAAATCACAAGACGATTTTCTGAGAAAAGTGACTCGAAGTAGACCACTAACTTTTACTTATTTTAAAGATATAATAAAAAATTTAGTATCCACATTTTTCAAACAAAAAAAACTGGTAAGAAAGTTCTGTTTGGACCACCAATAAAAGATAAAGGTTACGAGCAAAAAAAATTGACAGTATTAAAATAGAGTTAGACCAAACTGTTATTAAACAATCTAAACAAACTCAACTAGTTGGTAAGTAAGAGAAGATGAGGCCATTTAAAATCTATTTCCAAAATTTAAGTATCAATCTTTGTTATCGGAAACAAATCAAATAATTTTCATTGAACAACTCACTCTCAGCTTCATTCTTCAACTCAATAATTCTTTTAAACTTTGTGACCCACTTTGACATCAGTTATGCAGCCCACTATGACAAGTGAATATGACAATAAAAGTGTCATTAGTATTTAGAACTTTTCCCTTTACTTTTGGTAGATTAACAACCTTTCAGTTTTGAAACAGAGAAATAGAGGATAATTATGAATTCAAAGATTCATGATCCTTTATTTTAAATTTTAGTTGGGAACGATTGCTCTACACTCTTACATTAACAAACTCAACCTCAGCTTCATTTAGCGTAATGGTTATCTATTTTAATGAGCTTAATCTCAATCATAAACTGGAATGTGTTTTTAATGCAGTTAAGTATGACTACAGATCACTAACCTGCTTCTTTATCTATCATATCTAAGTCATCTGGATCCTTCCATCTCTCTTAACTTGTTAGGTGTAAGTGACCAAACTCTTATATTACCATCAGAAAAACCTGCAGCTAACAAACTTGTATCATCAGAAATGTCTACACTGGTAACTCTATATAAGAGCCAAACAAAGTATGTTAAAACATTCAACATGACTTAAACAGTTCATTGATTACTTGCCTAGGGCAAGTAAGTTAGCTTTAAAATTTAAATGCTTATCGCTCACTGTACAATACCTGTACAATTTCTTATTATCAGTGCCTGATTAAGTCACTCAGATACCCTAAGCACAAACTTATTTTGGTGTCAGCCCCCAACCATCTATGGCTGAATATATTGCAAATATACTAAATAGATCAAACACAAATCACAGCAAAATATGCTCATCTAATACATAATCGGCTAGCCTGGCGTACGTGTGTATAACTTCCACGGCTAAAAATAGTCTCACTCAAGGGGAGTGAACTCTTGCTTGGCTAAAAATAGTCTTGGGAATTCCAAGTAGCGCAAATTATGTAAAGTTGTAAAGATGGTCAAAGGGATACAACTCAATTATAAGGAGTCACCGGTCCGGGTACCGGGCCTTTGATCTAGTATTAAATAAAGGCAATTGGCTGGTCGCAAACTGCAAATGTGAACATCACAATTCAACAAATAGTCCAGAATCATTACAACTTAACAATCAAAGTAATATAGTTCAGAATCATTATAACTTAACAATCAAAGTAGTATAGTTCTAACTTAGAATCATAGTATTTAATAACTAATATGAAATAAGAAAAACGCAAATAACAACTACAATTACGTCTCAGTCCTTGTAAGGCAGTATAATTATTAGTTTAAAAGTTACAAATGTTTTTGTGACACCACTCTCAGTAAGTGCAGGGTATGAGAAATTTTTCCATTATGTAGCCAGAGGAATAAAACAGTCTAAATTTTACAAAAACTAACCACTTTAGTGTAAAGTGTGCAATATAGAACTTAAGTTTAACAAAATGCGGCATATGAGATTTTATTAAAACTGCTTATAAAATTCATCACTTTGTACTGAATCCCTTTTTTTTCCCATTTGGAGTACTCTGCCTTCCTGCTCAACAGCAGGTACAATATTAATAAATAATATAAAAAATACTTACCCTTGATAAGAGTTTAAAAATGTATAGAAACATATTGATGGTAAATGCACAGCATCAAGTTTAACTCTCTTTTTTTGCTTCTCTATAAGCTATAGCCCTTTCTCTGTAATCCTGATCCTTGCTTTAATACATTTTAAATTAATATAGGAAAAATTGACAATCTTATTCATAGTTAACCATTCAACATCACTAAGTTTTCTGCAAACAGTTTAATCTGTTAGATGATTTTCTTTTACATATAATAAATATCACATAAAATAACAATCAAAAACTTACAGTTCTGGTAAAGGAATTCTAGTTAATGGAGGAGCATTTGGGTCATTTTTAGATTTCTTTTCAGCAAAGATGGGTCTTTTTTAGATTTTTCTTCTAAGAAAAATAAAATTTAAAAAAGATATAAAAAGATAAAATTTATTCCCTCATTCACAAAAATGTGCAAGAGCACATTTTAAAAAAGTACAGTCATACTTCTTAATGGTCTAAACTTAATGAAATTGTTTGAATTTTTTTTTTTTACTTTCTTTGCATATGAGCTTAGTACTCAGGTCACCAAGACGGATATTGTAATGAGTCTTTGTGTAATTTTACCATCTTTTATGATGCCAATTTTAAAGATTCATTACCCAAGTGTCATGGTATAGTTGTGTGCGTGTTTTTGAAGCGAGGCCAGAGAGGTCAGAGTCTAGATGTTTCTCATCTATGTATATGACATGATTAGAAATTATAATCGTCTAGTTATTTCGATTGTAGCTTAATGTAGTAAGTTCGAGTTATGACGTTAACAAGAGGAAGTTTGTGAGATACAAAGTAGTCTGTCAAGCTCAATCATAGTCAATCAGTCAGTAAAGTTTATTGGAGATTTTGAGTATTCATTTGAGAGAGAATCAGTACAGTTCACCGGAGAGTTGAGTATTCTTTGTAGAGAGAGGAGTTCATGTAAAGTTCATAAAAGGAATTTATGTATTGTTCACATGAGGAGTTGTTGTAACGAGTGTTGAAGAATCTATTTCAGTGATATTGCATTTTGTGATGGTTCATTTTGCGTTTTGGATTATTTATTATTTCATTTTATTGTTGTGTAAATAAACTAATTGTGAACCATGGAGCACGAATTCAGTTTCTTTTGTCATAGCTGCATTCATTACGTGCTAGCAACACACCTGATAGTACACATCTGCACAATACATGATAGCAGAGATATAGAGCAATAAGCCTTAAAAAACGTTACAAGGTGTTAAATACACCTTAACACGCCACCAAGCCTGTTACTTTTAAAAATATATACAAATGTATTTAAGAGATTCAATTAATTTAAAACGTAACTGGTGGGGATCTTGGAGTAATTCAATTCATTATATATTCATGTCTCAATTTATGTGAGGAATATATTCCACAAAAAATGCATCAGAAATAACATTTATGTTTTCCTTGTAGAGAAAGGGATTAGTACTGTGATAATCTGCAACCAATAAAAAGTTAACAGAAATAAAAAAAAAGGTGATTAGTAAATTCCTTAAAATTTATGTAAAACTTATACAAATACAGTAGCTTTATTGCACAATTATTTTTTTTAATTGTGGCAATATTAAGTGCTCAGTATACAATATTTTTTTTGTTCATTTTATAAAAATGTTTATATGCATAAAGTGGACTTTGACTAATGTTACTTTTACCTTGTATTAAATAAAAATTCTGAAATTAAATTATCGCAGACCATTACAAGTGGTATAGCCTGCAGAGTTATCCACAGAGGACAGCTTTCCAGAAGTCTGACAAGGATGTTTGCAATTGGCTGAATTATGGTGAAACTAGTTGCAAGTACCCGGCTTTGCCCGGCTTAAAAAAAAGTTTTTTGTTTTCTCCCTACCCCCTCTCTCCCTTCCTACCCCCTCTATCCCTTTCTCTCTCCCTCCCTCCCTCCCCATCTCCCTCCCTACTCCCCCTTCCTTTCTCTTTCCTTCCCTCCCTTTCTCCCCCTCCCTCCCTGCCCCCTCCTTCCTCTCCCTCCCTGCCCAACCTCTCTCTTTTATCTCTCCCCCATCCATCTCTGTACAATTAAACGTCAAATTACGCTCTTAAATAAACAGAAAACCTTATTTTAACTTCCCGCCAAAGCCGGGTAATTGCAGCATGAAAAAAAAAACAAACAATATTTTATTTTTTTTTCTGTCCCTAACCTCTTTCTTGGTGCACGAATACAGGGACTTCCCTGTGCATTGATACAATTTGAATGCAATAACATTTAAAACACTTGCAAAATACTAAAATAATTAATTACAATTAAACTACCCATTGAGATAATAAATAATGTTAATAATGTCACAGAAACATTTTAATTAACGTATTTCGGTTTATTAAAGTGCACCTTTAATTTTAATCTTCCGAATACATAAAACGATAGTGGGTAAATAGATATGACTATTGATTTCATCATGTTTACAATTGGAGTTTCCGGGAGTTACCCCTCTTTAAAAAATGTATCATAGGGAAATGACGTCACAGAGGAATTTTGTATCTATGGCGCCGTCGAGATTACTTTTTTTAATATAGTAAAATACTAAAATAATTAATTACAATTAAACTACCCATCGAGATGAAACGAAACATGTCCTATAACCTTTCCCATGTATATTATGTGTATGTGTAACAAATTTCACGTTATTTGGTTTTCTGGATCTTGAGTTATAAGGGAACAGACAGACAACAAATGCGGTCTTATAAGTATAGAGATACACAAGAAATTAAAGGAATGTAATCTAGTAGACATTACTGAGCCAGCTTGAACATTTAGAATTTGCAGAAAACCTTTCCCTTCTTCCACACAGCAAAAATGATGTAGAAGAAGACAAATGTAGTGACAGCCACAGCATTAGAGGTTGGCCTCAGTATCAGCAAAGACAGAACCAAGATCCTAACATTAAACTCCACCAGCATGAATCCCTTAACGCTGCATGCAAATCAGCTTGGAAAAAATGAATCTTTTATCTACCTGGGTAGCATCATTGACCAACAGGGTCAATATGTCAAAGTAAGGATCTGCAAAGAAGACTTCATCCAGCTTAAAATTGGCTACTAAGATTAGACTGTTGATCTCATAAAGTAAGTTCAGACTTACTGTAGGGAGCAGAGACCTGGGAGGATAAAAACAAAACCACAAAAAGAAAAAGTAGACATCTTTACCAACAGCTTCCTCATATCCACTGCCAACTTTCTGCTGATGATGAGATCAAAAGAGAGCACACCCTTATGCTAATCAGAATATATCAGTTTCACCAGGCAAGATGCTGAGGTGCAACCCACAAATGAATACAGAGAAGTAGCTGTACAAGAAACAAAGATGATGATGATGAAAACGTGACAAATTATACTTGGAAAAGAACAGCAACCCATTAAGGATGTGATTATCACTACACACTGAGTAAAAATAGAGCGATGTATATTAACCAATATATGCACCTCTTTGACACTTTTAACGAACCATATAAATTTGAATTAGCAATTGAAATTCTGCATAAATTGGCAAAAAAATTTTCAAAATATCAACAACTTTCAGGAAGTGATTCAATTGAGTTTAGGAGGTATGACTATAAAATAATTTTTTATTAAATTGTGACAAACCTTGGTCTCTCCTCACCCTCAGCTGCCTCTTCCTCTTCATCGAGTTGTATATTTAGATCTGGCTCCTTTAATAAACCATAGAATACTTTTTGCTTTGTTCACTGCAAAAGACAACATTTATTACCGTACTAAACTTATAAACTTAAAGTGCATTGCAAACTAAAACTAGGGTGTGCCGGGAATCCGGTCCGGAAGCCGGTTCCGCCGGATTTTGCAATATCCGGGATGAAATCCGGTTCCTCCGGATTTACATGTATCCAGAATAACCGGACGTATGACGTAGCTAATGTCAGCGGCGTCAGCTGTGATTGTGTGACATCACTGGAATGTGTGTACAATATTTGGCTGTAGACTTGAGTAACTTAACACTGTTAACCAACTAATAGTCATTAGTTAGTTATCAACATCTTATTCTTACTTCTTTAGGGTTGAATAATGGCTTTGTCAAATGCCAATTGAATTCATTAGAAAATTTGTATTTCAATTTTCAAAGTTGTAAAGTACAGAAATACAAATTATTTTTCTCAAATCTCCAATTCAGTTCAATCATGTTATTTGTTTTTTCCAATTAATTATCCATTTCAATACACATCATAAACTATGAACATTTGAACAATAATAATAAAGGTAAGCCATCCATCATCCAATGAGACAATGACAAGACGAGATGAACTCAGATGATGAGTATGACTTTCTCCTCAGATTCAAAACAATTAGTGCACTACAATAGTTAAAAATTACACTGCCAAGTGGCAAGTGCCAAAGTAATGAAAGTAATAGACTAATAGCAAAGTTGTTTTCCTTTGACCTTGCAGCGAGTTAGAACTTAACAGCGAGTTTAGTTACTTATGGATAATAACTTATTATCAATCTAAGCGTTATATTCTGATTTCAGTGATTTCTGAATAATTTCTATTTTCTAATTTATTTCAAAAGTTCTTCACTTCCAACTTCCAATCAGCCAATGTCATTTAGCCATTTCTGTTCAGAAGGCATCCACAACTCCTCAGATGGCTACCTGTTTTCCGGTATCTGCAAAGTACCAAAATCCGGAATAGTAATCCGGATCCAGTACCGGATTCGCGGATTTCGCATAAGAAAATCCGATCTGGTTGGAAAACGGATCTGGCACACCCCTACTAAAAACTTACCATCTTTTTCTGCCTCCCTAAAAGACCTCCACTAGTTGCTTGAATTTGCTGCTGGGTCCTTGGAACACCATCAAAAACTAATAAATATTTATAAAAAATTTTATCATTTAAGATAAAATAAGATTAAAGAATTTAATAAAAACAACTATTAGTTAAACATATTTGAGGAATACAAGAATTTTTTGGGTTTGGGACCAGATTAAATTTTTGGTGACAAAAAAAGAAATTTACTCAAAGATGTATTTAGTTACTGGATGTAAAATATGCATAAAAAAAAATATGCTTCATAATATTTTAAAGGAAAATTAAGAGGTGAATGCATTTTGCAAAAAAAAGCAGATTATTTACAAAATAATGTTCAACAATTCATTTTACAAATTTCTAACTAGGATATCCAACATTAACTATATAATATGAGAAATTACTAACATTTTTAACCTTTTTATTATTAATGATAAAAAAATAACCCAAAATCTGAAGCTAACAGTGTATAATGCAAAATAAACATAAAAGGTCAGAAATATATATTTTAAAGGTTAATGCATTTAGATTAAATATACATTAAAAGTTTGCTAATTTTCGTAATTTAATTAGAAGAAATAGTGAATAAGTATGAGATCTCAAAAAGAGCATGGTAATATTTGTACTTTTTTATAAATGCTGCACACAAAAAATATTACATAAAAATTCACATTGGGTATGTTTCCAAATGTTTTCATATCGCATAAGTTCAAAAACCAGACATTTAAAGTGATTCCTCAATGTTGATAATATTTTGCGCTACATAATTGTGAAAGATAACTTAGAAATCTTTATACTTCTATATACTGGACAGTTTTATTTTGTAATTACAACTCTCTCTTTGAACAGTTTATCTGTGGGCTGAGACTTAATCTCTTAGAGCCAGTGTGTTCCTCAGCATATGGAAATGTCATGTAGGCCTATGGAAAGCAAGCTACCACTCTGGTCCACCCTATAGTCTGCCACTCATGTAGTACGTTTCATGATTTCCTCGTTTCTTCTGGGCAGCGGCAACATAGGAAATCGGCCTCAACCTCCCAAAGTATGCACCAACAGGACAATTCTCAGTGAAAGTAGTTCATTTGGCTGTCCTTAGTGACTACAGAACCATCTGTATAGGCCAATATAGAGTCTTCAATTTTCCCCAACTTTAACGTCAATCAGCCTTGTGCATACTACTGGGTCTGTAGAGAGCTTTGCCAAGAGGCAGCAGTCTTTAATAGTGCAATACAAATACAGTGAAATTTTGTCGTGCCTAATGAATTAAATTTTTTTTTGTTTTGATTAATAATTATAAATTTTTTGTTGGTTTTAATCTGATGTAAAAATTTTTTACATCACGATTCATTTAAAAATTCAATATCTGTAAAATGTTTACATTTCCATTTACACATCATTCTAAAGGACTTAACCAATTCAGTGATTATGGTTTGATTACAATAGATATTAGTGTTTCTTGAATTTATGTCAAAGTTTTTAAAGATCATCAAAAATATGAATTTAAAAAATTTATAATATTTAATTCCCCGCTAATATATCTCTAAAAGATAAGACTTTATAGTACATGAACAAGTAAAAAATTTCTACATAAATCTATCTAGATGAGGCATCGGTCGAATTCTTATTCTCATGTCTTAGACGTCCATAGTGTCTGTATTCCCCATCACCTGTCACATGGGGAGCGCAAAGGCTTAGAAAATTGTGTTATTTTTTTCATAACTTGGAATCATGTTACAATATGTAAAAAGGCACCATTAAATATATAGTGCAAAAATACATGATTTAAAGTATGAACATTGTCACATTCTGTGAGTTTTTGGATGAAATCTAAGCCCTCCCCCTAGTTCCTTTATCTACCTCTCACAGATTGCGTCATCAGCTCAGGGAGATAACAAAGGGGATAGTCAAAGGCTTTGGGTCTCTCCAGGTTTTCGCACTGTGGTCAACATCGTCTAGCGCCAGGGGAATTAACCCACTTAACACAAAATAGACAGGGGGAGGGCATTGGTGCCCTTATCAGATTCAAGCGGAAAGGGGTTGGGCACTCTGTGTCCCTTTATCGCCCCACGCTTGAAGGTCACAACTGACCACACATGTTGGGTGTGGCCTATACTGGTCGCTGCCCAATGGTCAGCAACCAGAAAGTCTGGGCACGTGAGGAACGCGACATTGCTAGCAATGTGTGTGGCTTAGACTTTAGTCAGTTGGAGTCAGTCAGTGAGAGAGGAGAGTTGAGCTCAGACTGTGAGGGCAGTTTCCGGGTTGACTTGATCCTGGGCTGGGTGAACAGACTGAGCTTGGTTGACTTAAGTGTTACAGAGGTAGACAACGGACTCAGTCCTTGAACAGCTAAGAGCTACGGGCATGCAGGCCTCTATATCGATTAGGTGGAATTTGGCAGACCAGGTGCATGTGAGATACTTGAACGGTTCCTCTTAAGGAAGGGATGTCATAAATGATGAATACCTCATGTTTCACTCAAAGAGTTCGACTCAGCTCAGGTCTGAGTTCTTTTAGAACTACCAGCCACTGGTAAGAGATTAAACACATGAGGTCTTTTTGGGTTTGATCTGTTGAGAAGTAGGTAGCCAATAAAGCTTACTTGCCCTTTTTAGGGCATGATGGTTGGCTTGATGTAAATAAACACTACTCGTTGTACTTGTATGTGTTGTGTTTTCATTTCTTGTTGTGTTGTGCGCATCCTGTGGAACCACATGGCTGGGAAAAATACAAATACTAGTCCAAATTCAATAGGTGATCATACAACTGAGACAACAAGCACAAGGATCCCGCAAGGGTCCCTTGAGAAACATATCTGTTTTTTTTTATCTACATTTTAGATATTAAATACATTCTTTTTGACATACAATATATAAATCATCATCATCATACCTTAACGAGACCTGGTCAAGTTGGGCATGGACACCTCAACAGATATATTTCTCCATAGTCTTTAGTTCATTCATTATGCAACACTATTCATTCTTTTGTATTGTCAAACCCATTTTCACTCGCACCCTCTGTGACAGCCTCCTTCTGCAGTCCCTAGGAAAATGGTTTTTGGCAGGCTATCATGCCTTCCCACTGATACATGTCCGTACAATGCCATCTTACATCACTTGATTTTTGCCAGTATCATTTCCTGAGAGCCAATGATTGAGGATATTCTTTTCCCATGACATACCCATAGGTTCTAGGTAGGAGATTTGAAGGATTTTCCTCATGCATTTATTTTTGAATGTGTTGACTTGTTTGTCATGACTGCTAGAAGTGTCCATGTTTCACACCCATATAGGGCAGTTGTTCTAACTAGGCGCTGTTAAGTCTGAGGTTTGTTGGTAGGCTAATGTTTTAGCTGAATCCAAATTCTGTTTGAATTTTAGCATCGCTGACTTAACCCTGGCCTGAATTTCTGCTTTCGCAGCTTCCATCTTTGGACAAGATGGCTCCCAGGCATTTGAAGATCTGTACTTCTTACAGCTTTTAATGGTAAATTATACTGACATCTTGCTTTTTCTCGGAGCTGACTTCCATTCCATATGCACCCAAACCCTTCCATCTACAAGCTTGTCAGTCACCGCTAGCAGTTCACTGTTGCTCCCAGCCAGATCTTTATCATTGTTTTAGACTTAGAATACATAAAAGGGAAAATATGAAATCTAAGATCCTCACTTCCATTTACAGTTTGTTTTGTTTTTGTTTTGTGAATGTGATACATTACTGATATTGATGGATGCATGTTTTGTGAGACTTAATATTTCCATATGGATTACATTAATTATGATGACATAATAGGACCATGTGAGTAGCTACATTTTTTATTTTACAACATTTTTGTATCCTTATTATGTCTGCTTTTATTACTTTAACTTGGATCACTTATTTTTTCTAAACGACTATGACTTTATTGAGATTTATAATCCGGAAAATTCATCCGTTTTATGTACTAATATCGTGACCCATTTTCAAAAGTTCACAATTATAATTAATTAAGGAAAAAAATCAAGTATAACCTACAGGACAGAAATGAACACATATTATTATAATGCACACATTTGTTATTTTTTTTTTTATTTTTTTAGTTTGTAATGTGTATAAAAGTATAAATTATAACCAGTTTATATATTTTTATCATCTCTGTTTAGAAAGTCAACATACATGAAATATATATCATTATCATTGCTCAAGCCCAAAAATCCTCTGGATTTTCCTCTAAATAGCCAATGGGTTAATGGTCATGAATGAAGTGCAAATATACACAACAATTAATTTTTGTAAGCTGTAATCAAACACCAAACATACAATAAAGAAAATCTCAGCAGAGAAAATTTACCATCAATAAACAGGTGATCTTGAATAATGTTCAACAAGGGAGAGAGTCTTTTTTCTTGCAAGTGACGCTTAAGATGTGTGTATGAATCTCGAGACATGCGTGAAGACAAATCTTACTCGTCCCTGCATAAAATAAATTTATGTGAGATTTCTAAACACAAAAAAAAATGGTGAACAGACCCAGGAAAGTACCTAACAAATAAAAAATTAATATATGTAATAATGACTCATCATACTTAAAGCTCTCCAACAGTTGATTTCCATCCATGTGCTCTTTTTTCTTACACAAGCCAATCTAGCCAAGTCTTCATGGTGGTATTCATCTTGATCTTGCCAGAATTTAGCATGGAATTCAGCAGCTTTTTAATATATAAATATATTACATAAAAAATAAGTAGTGAATAATTTTTCACTTTAAATAATGAATTTTATCTGTCAAACTGCTTAGAATGAGAAATGTTTAAAGTAACAAAATTAAATTTATAAATCAAGATAATAAATGACACTTAAAAATATGAAATTTTTTACCATTCCACTCATGGTTATTATAAACTAGTTCTAGATACATGTGAACAAAAATGGGATACAAAAATTGTTGACAGCTCAACCTAGGAAAAGAAAAAAATGAGTTCTAATTAGTTTGTCAAAAGTAAAAATGAAAAAAATTACTTGTAAATTTTTTTTTGTTAAAGTACTCAATTCCAAAAAAAAATGTTAATTTTGATAAAATAAAAAATAAATTTTCAAAGATTCGTATTTATATTTCAATTAGATGTATCCTTGTATCCACCTTTTTATGATCATTTATTTAACTTGATTTTTTTAAGACAAGTAACTCGGAAAGTGTATCATCATAATATGCAGCAGTTAAAAGATTCGAACTGAAGCATTTTTTAGTCCACACATGTGTAAAACAAACAAAATGCTTTCACAAATTATATTTTTTTTATTTATTCTTTTTTTCTGCCATGCTGGCAGATGTGGCAGACACACTCACCTAATCGCTCTGTAGACATGCATTAGGCGCCGCCAATAAAGCTAGTGTGGTAGCTGTTGTGCTAGCAGTGGTGCCGCAACAAAATAAAAAATAAGTGTAAAATGTGTAAGGGGTATTTCAGGAAAGGGTGACTGTTCTCTAGCATTCTAACATGTGTGAAGAATGGATTCCTTTAATACTAGTTAGATCAAAAATTGGTGATGGTGGTATGACATGGCCTAGTAAGTAGCTGTATCTAGCGATCATAATTATTCAATGTAGTTGGTGTATAGGTAAATAAACGGGTTGTTATGCAGCTCCTAGTAACAACTGACAAAAACAATTACTGTTTTATTTTATTAGACATAGATAAGATTCAGAGCAGGGGTACCTTCTTATTCCACAAAGTCATGTCTATAATTACAAAAATTTTTATTTAGGAATCGCTAGTTTTGTTTTTCAACCATATCTAAAACATCATCCAGTAATATTAACCAACATTATTAACATACCACTTAACTTGGAATTCATAATATTAGCATGTAACAGGTGATGTTATCTGAGTAGCCATTCTCACCTAATATTTATGGTAAAGAATAATTATTAACCAATAAATAATGTTATAACAAAACATTTTAGACGTGTGTGTGCTCCTCAGTGTGACTGCAAGGCTCTCAGTGTGTCCTTATTTAAATCACTGTATTCATCTGTTTCTATAACCTCTCCATTAGAGAGCTTCACGGAGTCAAAATCACACCCAGTCCCACCCACTCCCGCGTTTTCAAAACCAGTCCCAATCGCCTCCCAAAAGAAATTCCCCCCAGTCCCAATTCCGCTCCCGCGAAAAGTTTCCCCAATCCCACCCGCTCCAGCGAAAATTTGTCCCAACCCCACTCCGCTCCCGTCAAAAAATATTCTATTATAACTCATAAAAAATGGTTTAAAAATTTGTTTGTAGACATCCTCTCGA
The DNA here is from genome assembly GCA_021962125.1 of Bulinus truncatus. Lineage (NCBI taxonomy): Eukaryota > Metazoa > Mollusca > Gastropoda > Planorbidae > Bulinus > Bulinus truncatus. The sequence goes on along the minus strand of JAGDYQ010000067.1, from coordinate 3,418,688 downwards.
AAAGAATACATGAAAAACATTTAAGATAATAAGTAAAATAAACAGTTCTACAGTTTAAGTTCATGTAAAAATAAGAGGCCATTTTTACACTTTCTGGAGATTTTTCTTTTCTCCACAACATTATCCAAATGCCCAAAACAGTCGTGGCATAAGGCAAAATCTCATTAACAGGAACATTCCCATATTTTGGCACCAATTTTAGGAAACCACAGCCTTCGACAAATGAAAAGGGCCTAATGTTCTTTAGCGCACATTGAAAGTTAAATGCTGATTTCCTGTTTCAAACCCAAACTGGAACCTGTTAACAATCTATATTCTTGACTTGGAATGAAGCAAGTCATTGATGTAATTTTTGGAACTGGTGGATCTGTTTTTACAAAATTCGAGATGCATCCACAGACCATTCGGGTACCATCATGTGCCTTCCATGTTATAATGGTATCGCATCTTGTGCATACCGCGAATGGCACATCCTCACCATCCAAGCCGCTAAAACAATTGAAACTTTCCCAAATATTGCTCTTACCACCTTTAATTACGTAAAACTGAATACGTCGCTTTTTTGCGTAAACTAACTTTTGAATATTTGCTTTATTATCCATTATTTGAAAATTAAAAATAGAATTAGAGAAGTAAAAAACATTCAGATTTACATTTAAATTTAACGAATGGAAAATCACTTCAGAATATAATAAACTGTGCATGCGCATTAACGAATTAAAAACACATGAGTCAAAGCGAAGACTATAAATAAGGAATCACTTGTTCATTTTTAGTATAACCACCTTAAAAAAATAAATTAAAATATTTTAGCTTACTTTTTTTAGAGATCACTTTGTTCATTTTTAGTATAACCACCTTTTTAAAAAAATAAATTAAAATATTTTAGCTAACTTTTTTTACAGGCACTTTTTAAAGAAATTTCAATAGCAATCATATCCAAGTCCGGGAGAGTCCCACTCAAACAAAACCCAAAACCCACGGGTCTCCCAATAAATTTATTTCCAATCCCGCGGACTCCCGCGAATTCCAATCCCTTGCAGCTCTCTACTCTCCATATGAAAGGATTGTGTGGTTATCACAACACCCGGCCGCCTTTACTTCCCCAACTAAAGTCAGGTACTCATTTAAAGCTGGGTGGACTTGTGGGACAACTTTTGCACCAAATTCACCTGGAAAATCCATGGGTCTCACCAAGGATCGAACCCAGGACTCTCAGGTCGACAGTCGAGTATCTACACCACTCGGCCATCCGTCCCATTACTGTATCCTATGTTTACACCTAAATATATTTAAAGTGGCTATCATTATGTGCCTTTTTCATCTAACTCTATGTCCCAAGTCACACAAGCTGAATTCTTAGAATTGTTTACTTTCTGTCACTACAAAATATGCACTAGCAATCGGGAATTATTAAGTAGTAATTAGTTGCCCGGTTTTTTTTTCTGCCTCAGACAAGTATTTGAACAAAAACTTTCCAAATGAAATCCAGAATATGGATTAATCTTCCAAGAAATTCAAATTACTAAAGTTTTAATTTAAAATACATTAATGTTAATAGTTTAACACTGTTACTCTGTGTTTTCTACTCCAAACATTAATAACTTTTTTTATCATTTTTTTATATTAAACCTAATTCTTTGAAAGTGTAGGAGGCATTTTAAGCGCAAAAAGTATGGCATTTATTTATGACTTCAGTGCCTACATACCAATAAATGAAGCTTACTGAAAATAAAATTTGGTAAGTAAGAAAAATTTGCTAAGAGCGACAAGAAGCATGTAGTTTGAAAAATAAAAAACAACTTTCGACATCATTATAATCTATCAAAAAATGTTTTATTTTCATTATTTATAATTATTCTTTAAATTAGAAAAAGATTTTGGGAACAGATGAAATAAGTCACTCGAAGAGTACCCTAACTAGCAAAATTCGAATGAGAAATCACAGCCACGTTAATAAAGGCTGCACATAGGCCTAATATTGCAATAAAAATAAATACATTCTAAACAAAAATAAAGGATTATATTACCTTATGTACATCTAGACAAGAATCTATAAATGTTTTTAAATCTCTGTAACAAGTCTTCAAACAAGCTTGGATCATCATCACTAGAAAAAAGAAAAACTTCACTAGCTTTGGCCTAAAATATGATTTATAGTTGATAAAATACTACAAAATTTCAATCACAACACCCTACTTTTAATAATATTGGAATATTTCAAAAAAGAGCCTACATACTTAAAATAATATTAATCACAAAAACATACCTTTTGTAGACTGCTGCTAATGCTTGAGAAACTTCACTTTTCTTATCTTTTTCATCCTTAAGATCATCATCAGATACATTGGCTTCCTGTTTCAGTAGCTGTTCAGTTCCCTGCCAAAATTAAAGTTTTATTACGAAATCATGTATAAACTTAATAACTAAATTAAGAATTCAGTTAAGATGTGCTTCAATAATAAAAAAAAAGAATCCTCTGATTCTTTAAGATAAGCATAAAATATTGAGAATGAGTCATTATTTCTATATTTTGTTCCTTATTTTTGTCATAGAGCGAACAGTGGTATATTTTGGTATGTCCTGTCTTTAAAATTATTTATCCAGATTTTTTCAAGGACAGCGCCTTAATACGCTTCTTTAAGATACCCTGCATGCTAGTTTTGCAGATAGCATCATTATGTGAAACATAGCCTAATCATGTCAACTTTCAAGTTTTTCATTCTAGCCAAGATCTATTCCTGAGTACCCACCAGATTGCTAATACTATTCCTTGATAAGTTGTTAATTTTGTGCTAAATGATTTCTAAGTAACTTGGCTTTTGAAAGCCTAATACATATCCTTTCAGTCTCTGAATCCATTGTGTGGAATCCTCACTCATAGAGCAGATTTGGGAGAGTAAAACATCCTCACGAATTCTCAGCTAGGTACTTAAGCTGATGATACAGCTATTTTATATATTGCTTTGAAAAGATTTTTATAAAAACAAATCTAACAAAGTTGTATGTAAAAGTGTATCTGTGAGTCTTCAAAATAATATGTGGACATATTCTGTTCTTGAATTATTGAATTATGTCCACGAAATTTTTGGCAGACATAGCATCTGGCATTTAATTCATATGAACAAGAGCAATTTCAATTTGCTACAATGTTAATGAGCATATTATTTTTAGTTTATGAAAAAATGATTTTTATGATTGCAAACGCTTTTACACTTGAAAATAGTATGTTGTAAAAAAAATAAAGACAACATTAATTTGAATGGTAATATTGTATTAGTTTTGACATTTAATTTTTAAAACTTTCTGCAGAAACTATTTTAAAGTGTTGTTGATTTTGAAAAACATTTTCCAAATCAAGATTTCAACAAGCAGCCATTAACATTAAAACAGTATCAGTATGCAGTATTCTAACTTTCAATCAAAGATATAAAGTGCCTATAATTATTATTAATTTATTTAATTTATTAGATATTATAGATATCATAATACAATATAATGAATATAAATGTATTGTCATTGACGCTCATTGTTAAAAAAATCCTAAAAAGTAAAAGGATAGATGAATATACTAACAATAACAGCACCCAAAGATATATCTTAAAATACAATTTGAACAATATGCTTGGAAAAAATGTTGGTGAAACGACTTCAAGATCTTTGCATTGAATTGATATCAAATTAAGTTTTCTAGTGTGCACTTTTTACAATGTTTTTCTTAACTTCACTTCTTGTCTGTGTGTTTGTCCGCGGAATTTCGCAATCCAATTTTAGACCACTTTCCGATAAGCTATAGCTCTGATACTTTCAATATAACTCAGGAACTCGATGACAATGCAATATTCTTACTATTTCATTATGAGTTTCTAAATAAATAAAATTAAATATGTATGGCGAATAGGTCACACCCTTGGCTAAATCAACGGAAATTACTACTGCGTCTAGACACGTGTGACATCAAGTGAGAGGTCAAGAGGTCATGTTTGCTAGGAACAATTGAGCGAACGCAACTTCCAATCATACTGTGTTGGGCTTGCACAGTACACACAATGCAAGTACTTAGCCTTCATTCTCAAATGTTTAACTCTTCGTATTAATTGAAAAAAAAAAATTTAACTAAAAAGTAGAAAATAAAAATCACATTATAAAAAAATATTTTATAAAAAACAATGTTTTTCTTGCGTACTAAAAAGCAGAAAATAATTTCTGAAATAATTTGTAAGATGGTAGATAGTAATAGACTTTATAAGAGCTTCTGATTTTTATAAAACGAAAACGTTGGGTGCATGAACACAAACATCCAGACCTTTATAACATACAGATGACATACTATAATTTATATAAATGAAAACCTGTTTAAAATAATTTCACTATATTAATATATTGATTCCAATAGACTTTACAAGTATTACATTCTATATCATGAGTTTAGGTTATACAACACTACAATTAATTTTACTTTAATTGCTAACATTTGATGATTCTAATACTGTAATACAAACTTTCACATAATTTTCATAATATAAAACATGCGCCTAACGTTTTTCGTTTTTATAAAAATCAGAAGCTCTTATAAAGTCTATTACTATTACCATCTTACAAATTTTTTTTCAGAAATTATTTTCTGCTGTTTAGTACGCAAGAAAAAGCGTATTTTATAAAATATTTTTTTATAACGCAGTGGCTCCGGCCCAGCCAAAACCATTATATTAGGGTAAAGGAACATGGCATATATAAATTTTTTTTTCTTTTTCAGAATTTTTTTTTCAGGATTAGGGTTAGAGCAATACTCCATGGTTGGTACCCGAAGAAAAAAATAATGGTTCGGTCTGGATCAACCATAGCTACTGCGTTTTTATAAAGTAATTTTTTTTTTCGCTAGAGTATTAGCCGGTTCGTCCGGACCAACCTGCATTTTTCGGTACAGCCATACTCATTATTGCATATTTTTTTGTTGGGCTAGGGTTAGGAATATGGTTAGGAATAGGGTTAGGGTCCAGCTATAGATAATCTAAATATAGCGGTCGAGCAGCTGCACTGAGCTATATAAAAACATAAGTCACTGCACTAGCCCTATTCCTAACCCCTAACACTAGCCCCGAAAACAAAAATATGCCCGAAAACAAAAAATATGCATTAATAAGTATGGTTGGTACCCGGAAAATACGGGTTCGGTCGGACCGAACCGTAGCCACTGCGTTTTTTTTTTTTGTGTTTACAGTTGACGAAATCGAAATTAGGTAATTATAGAATGTAAAATAACCCAACAAACCTTAAGATTGTGTTTCTGTAAAAACTGTAAAACTGCGAGGAGAGTTTGTTTATCATATTTAGTACTACTTCTCGTCTGGTTCTGGTTTGATTACAACTGATTCCTCGGTTGACATGCGTTCACAAAAAACGATTGTATATCACTTTGCAACGATATGTATATCAGTACCAGTATTGCCAGATGTTTTTAATGAAAACAGCCCAAACTCATTTTACATTGAAAACACGCCTGATTAGTAAAAGTGAGAAGACAAGTAGAAATTTAAATATAATTTTATATGTTAAACGTCTTTTTGTATTTGCGTAATATGAAAATTTGAAGACACAAAAAACTCGCCCAACCGACAATGAGCTACAACCACTGTGTTCTATTTAAAAATAGTTGAAGGAGTTCAGTGGCTAAAACTTCACGAAGACACTAGAAAACCACCACACAGACTGGATTGATAGAGATACAAAATACACAAATTTTAAGAAGGAAACTTTATGATATATGAATTTATGCAAGGAAAAATTGCTTATTTATATCTACATACTAATGCTACAAAATCCTTATTTATTACATATTTTATTAATAGGTCTTACACATTGGCGGCGGAACGAAATATTTGGGGGGCAAGACAAAAATATGACCAAAGACAAATTTTACCCTTAATTCAATAATAGAATATAGTAATTCTGTAGCAAGTATTTAATCGATATTATTAAAAAATAATATATTAAGAAAAATAAAATGAGCATTGAACACTTCTGTCGTCAACTGATTCATTACTGAAATGAATGTTAGGTATGTTACTATTTAATTTTTTAGCGAAAGTGAGCAAATTCGGCAGTCTGACAGGATTATTAAATCATTGTAAACATTGCAGCCAAAAGTGCCCCGCTTAAAAAAGAAGAAAAGAGGAACAAATAAAGAAAAGTAAAGTTGCCCCCTTGCTGGGTATTGCGCTCTGCTGACTTTGACCTGGCTACGGGCCTGGTGCTAACTACAAATATAACAGTTAGTAGACCTATATCTCTTGTTTTTCAGGGCATACGCATATTATCAGTTTCAAACATTCCTGTATTATTTATTTCTGATATTTTATATTTTAAGTAACACTGGCGGCGGAGTTAGCAGGGGGGCAACAGCCCCCCCTATATCTTTTAAGTGCGGCAGCTGCCCCCCCCCTTGAATTTCCAGTCTGCCCCCCCCCTAAAATTTTAACTTTGTTTAACTTTTGAACTTTATAATTCATTTCAGTTTATATGTATCATTTTCATTTTCATAATTCCTTTGATTTATTTCTAAATTTGATACTTGAAAGAAATTATAATTAATTTCATATTTCTACAGTAATCACATTATTGAGAGTTGTTGTGGCATATTTTAAAAACTAGTTGTAAGTACCCGGCTTGCCCGGGTTTAAAATAAGGTTTTCTGTTTATTTAAGAAGCGTAATTCTTGGACGTTTAATGAAGATTTAAAATAAGACGCATAAAAAATGGTTTATTATCATGCAGTAAAAGGGTACATTTATCTTAAAGCAATGTGATACACAACGTTTTTGCTAGTTCCTCTCTCTCTCCCCTCCATTTCTCTCTCCCTCCCTCTTTCCCTCCCCCTCCCTCTCTCCTCCCTCCATCCCTCCCTCCATCCCTCCCTCCCCCTCTCTCTCCCTCCTCCTCTTTCCCTCCCTCCCTCCCTCCTCCCTCCCTCACTTCTCTCTCTCTCTCTCTCTCTCTCTCTCTCTCTCTCTCTCTCTCTCTCTCTCTCTACTCTCTTAGGCATGACTGTAGCAAAAGATGACAAATTCCTATGGATGAAGGAATGGAATGATAATGTAGTAAGTAATGTGATATTTGTTCCCCGTACATATCAACGCAGTGGCTACGATTCCAGCTAACTGGACTCCGTAGTATTTTTTTCCGGGCTCCAGCTATAGATTACCAAAATAATTAATTTCAATTAAACTACCCATTGAGTTGGAACGAAATCCCGTTTAAGAGCCTTCCCGTATAGCTCTTGTGAAGCCTACGTGTACCAAATTTCACGTCATTTGTTGTCTGGATCTTGAATTTTAAGGGAACAGACAGACAGACAGCAAATGCGTCTTATAAGTATAGGAGAAGGGCTGCCATCACTGAATGACGGCAAATTTAATTTTTAAAGAAAATACAATTATTTATTATCTTTTCATAAATTACTATTTGTTTATTGAGTTTCCAGTTTCCGGTTTCAGTTTCATGTTCATCATCATTTATGATAATTATCAGTAATTTTCTGATCTAATTTTACCATAATTGAAATAAACTGACATTACGAATCAGTTGACTACAGAAGTGTTCAATGTTCAGCTTGCTTTTTAAATATATTATTTTTTAATAATATTGATTTTCAAATACTTGCCACAGAATTGCTATATTCTAATTATTCAATTAAGGGGGTAAAATTTGTCTTTCGGTCATATTTTGTCTTGCCCCCCTTGAATTTTGTCTTGCCCTCCCCCCACTTAAAATATTTCAGTTCCGCCGCCGGTGTTTTATAATTACATCTGCAGATTATGGTGCATCACCACAATAGAGGAAAAAAATTAATTGTTTGTTTTTTGAGCTGTCTATGTTTCTAATTTTTCTAATATCATTAATAATAACTTGTGTAAAATATTTTTCAAATCAGAGTTGATTTAGAGGTCTCCCCAACACATGCTTTTCCAACACACGTACTTCATTGCTGAACAGAGCAAGTGGGATCATTTCAGCAGTCAGGTACCATAGATGCTTATCCAGGGCGCACGGATTGCTGACTTGGACATGTATTTGTTGACATCGTTGTAATCCAAAAGTCGCTTGTATATCTGTAGATCATTCCATGGTGCATCCACACTCTTTTTGCATGTGAGCCACACACGACATAAACATGTGTTACAAATGTAGCAAATGCACGAATCTTTGGCACTTGGTCACGTGTGGTAGTAGTACCTGGAGGCAATAATTGAATTTGTTCCTCACACAGTACAATCTTGAGGCAATATATCAGCTTTGCCATCCATCGTGCTCTGTGCAGGGCACCTGGTCTTTTAAAGTTAACTTCCTTATTTGTAGCATTCAGTTAAACAAGGACAGCTTAAAGAATTCGTGGTAGTCATCTCGCACAATTCGGTTTGTTTACTGTGCTGGCATGAGCAATTACCGCATCTCTCATTATCGTCAGTCGCTCTTGAGCCTTCAGATCATGATCAGCTAACGTAAACGAACGACCTACATGAGACCAATCATGTGCCACCAATTCCCAATTACTTCGCAGCCTGGTGAACACAGTTATATCCGGGGATTCGATACTTATATTTTCATGTCTGTAAACATATGCGAGAGGAGAACTTCACCAAAGTGATGGCGCCAACCTGAACACAGAACAGCACATTGCAGCTTATTTTGTATGGCAATGCAGGAGCAGTCAGGTGACCAGTGTTTGAGCTTGTTGTGTCGAATGTCATATTAACGATACAATCATTACAATGCCACTCCTGCCATTAGCTTCACGGTTAATTCTGCAATTATTTCACCAACGGGTTTCTTTGTTGCCTTGGCACCCCTAGCAGTTTCAATAGCTTTGCATCAACAACAACAACTGTTATGTGTTCTTCAGTGACACGATGATTTTTTAGAGAAGGTGTCAGTTTGCCATCCCAGTGAAACGTGCAGAGTTTTTGTGGTTCCCAGGAGTCGTGGATCTTTGTAGCTATCTCACTTACAGCTTTGCGACGTTAACGATCTGCAGTGGCATAGGAAGAAGCCACCATTGATACATCACCTCCAGGCTTACTAATAAGGCTTTGTATGAAAGCTGCCTGCTGTGTTGGTGTATTCTTTAATCCTGTCGCTACAGACACAAGACTTTGGTCGGCTTAAACATCTGGAGCAAATACCAAAGTTCCTGTTGGCTTTCTTCGCTTTTGCAATGACATTATATCATCAAAACAGTTAACAACCTCCATATTATCTTCAGATTTAGAAGTAATCATCGGGTTCGTCACTGCTACCCCTCGTTGGGAGGAACTGATATCGTTGAAAGTGCTGCATTTTCTTCTTTTTGCACGTTTCTGAGTTCCAATGCCGCGACATCTCGTGAATGGCGTCGAGCGACTTTTTTTTGCAAGTGTTTTGTCAAATGATCCAAAGCTGGAAGACCTGTCACCTTTCATAGCCTCAAGAATGCCAGGATCTTCTTACATTCTTGGATAAAAGTCTCAACATTTGGTGGCCACAGTTGAAAAATTGTTGCCAACATAGATTTCTCATTTGTTCCAGTTTAGCTGCAGTAATAACCGGATCTGACACTGCTTGAAGTGGTGTCAGTGTCAGCCAGCATGTCCTTAGAAGGTAAAAAAACATATTGTTGTTTTCCATATTATTTCCATGTTCTGATTTATAGTCGTGTATCAGAAATTAAAATTATATAAATAAAGCAGAAATTAAAAAAGATCAACATGCGGTAAGAAAAACTGTTGTTTTTGCTAACAAAATGTGAATTTTAAATTTAATTTCTAGCACTACTGTTTATCAAAATCAATCATGGCTGCCAAACATTTTAAAAACCAAAAGATCGTAAAGACTATAAGGAAGGCCAATTTTTGTATGTAAGTCTGTAAGACTTTGGATGGTTTTATCTAGTTTTTGTCTAATTATGCAACTTTGTTGAAGTCCTCAAACATTGTCAAATATTTTTTATTTTTTTACACAATGCTTTTTTTGATCAATGGAACAAATTTAAATAGCAGACAGATCAAATATTAGACTTTTTTTTTTTTGGTGATGCACCCTACTGCAGATAAGACAAATTTATGACATTCTGAAATTTAGATCAGTACAATTTCTGAGCAAGATATTTAAATTTTTATATCTGTAATAATTTCGAACATATTTTTGAGAATTATGTTTATCATTATAATTTTATGAAAATATAATGTAATTTTTAGAGCATTTTCGAAAAAAAAAAAGCTCTATTGTCCCCGTTTTGTCTGTCTGTCTGTCTGTCCGCCCGTCATCACCCTAGATCTACCAACCATAAGTCCTAGACCATGATGTATGAGACTATTTTGTAGAATTCTTGGCCTGCCAAGAAATGACTTTTTTCCATTTCGCGATTCGACTCTCAGGACCGTAAAAGGGGCCTTATAAAGTACCGTTTTTAATATATGTTGTATAATAATGGACCGCCCTATATCTCAGCAACCATAAGTCCTATAGACCCATGATGTATATATCATTGTGTAGGTCTTGGCCTGCCAAGTGTATGAATAAAAGTCCATTTCGCGATAGGACCTCTGAGGGCCGGGCTTCAGGGCTCCTAAGGGCTTATATATTATATATACACCTTGTACGTTCAATAACCCATTCATTTGGTGCGAAATATTGCAGCACGTAGTTTCACCAAGATTACAAGAAACCTTACCAAATGAAAAGTAAGCTTGTGTTCTGAGTTTAATTGAAAGTATCAGAGCTATGCAACAATTGATGGAGTTTTCGGACGATTAAATGACTACAATTTCGAATGTTTTCAATTATGAGTCCTATTTCAGTAACCACAAACCACTTGTAGTTAGATTTAAGAGAAAATAATTTTGTTCCAAATATAAAGAAACGTCTTTTTAATATTTTTTTTACAGATATATGCATTACACAATTGAATTTATAAACATTTCCAAAATTTACAAATATTTACTGAAAGCTAACAAACGTACTGATACATAACATGAAAATGCGCTAACACGTCCTGTGTCCAGAATGGAACAGGCTTAATAGCTTGTTTTATTTTTTCAGTATTAAAATGATGATTGTGTTTTAAAAAGACTAAAACTCTTATTATAGCTCTTTTCTATGACTCTATCCACTGATCAAATATTTTGTCACGCGTAAGTATCCATTTAAGGTATAGCCTATTATAATTACCAAATATCGAGATTTTAAAAAGTCTCAATAGTCTTTGGATAATATTACAAATCAATCCAAGTATAAATAAAATTATTTAAATGCACCAAAATATTCTTGGCGATGTTCGTGCAATTTTATAAAGGCTCTGCAATTTCTTGTAATATTAATTAAAACCCCAAGGCTGTGTGTGCAGAATAAGCAGATTGTTGAGACTTTTGAGTCATTGTAAACGTAGATATGTTTAGACGGCGGAGAGTCGAGAACGTTCTTTCAGCTGTTGCAGATGAAACTGGACATGTGAGATAACACGCAAAGTAATGTAAATCTCTTGAGAACAGTAGTTTTTTCCAATTTGGAAATTTTCAAGGAGGTTGAAGAGGGTTATTTTATTGTTGAATATATAACTTTTAAAGTTTTAGTGTAATACAGCTTGGAAAGCCGGTGTCGGTGGTGTCGGTAGTTTTTGCCGGTGTCGGTGTCCTCATTTGTACTTTGCCCGGTGTCGGTGTCGGTGTCGGAATTTGTATTTTGTCCGGAGTCGGTGTCGCGGTGTCGGCATTTGTACTTGTCCGGAGTCGGTTCGGTGTCGGCGCAAAATCCCCCCCCCCCAAAAAAATACTAGAACTTTTATTAAATAATCCAGAACAACGTCAGATATTCTTAGCAAATCTTTAATTTAAAGTTTTCTTAAGTTCTTCTTTATTTTTAAATAAATACTTGGTAAATTTGTTTATCAACAAATGTATTATTTTCCAAAGCGAGAGATTCTCTACATTACAACAACTTGTCAACATTAACAGAATTGTGACTGAAAGCAGATAGGAAGGCTACTGGCTATGTTCACTCTGTTATTCACTCAATCATTGTAAATCACGAGAAATTTTAGTTTGTATCCCTCTATCAATATCCATGTTGGAGAAAGATTACACACAAACCTATTCAAGTCTTTTTTTAGAACTTCAAAGAATGATCTGTTTCAAATGTTCATACAATCTAAGTTAACTCACAACTAACACTTCCACAGCTTAATTTCTCTCAGCCAGACTGAAACATTACACTGTTAGTCTACGTCACAATGGCACTACATTAAAGCCCAGTCCGTAGCTGGAGCTGCGGCGCCAGCCCCCCCCCCCCCCCCCCCACCTATTACAATACATAACATTTTCAATACATAGGTCAGGTTTAATTCGGGTGTAAAATAACGATTCCTTCCTCTATTAACTGTTAAGTATGTAGTGTCTTCATACGTCTCTCTCTTTTCTAAAAAATAGGTCTGGAACAACAATCTTTTATCATTGTCTGTAGCCTCCTTTGCCGTGATTTTATTTCAGCATTCTGCATTCTCTGAATGACCACTTATAAACTTCCAAGCATCATAACTCTAGTGTTGTTGGATATGTCTGCATTTTGCAGTGACTTCATTGACAGGCCATCGTTAATAATAATATTGACCAATATATGAGCATAAGCCTACACATACAAATGAGAACTTATTAAAAGTAGCGAATTGGCCGCTCCAGGTTTACTATAAAATAACATCCCACATACTGTGGCATATCTTGAAGTAAACCATACAATTTTGTTACTTCAATGTATTCACTGCAGCTACTCTTGATGTCCATATCTAGTGTTTTTCGTGACCTTTCGGTTCTTTTTTTTTTTCAATGTTACATGTACAACTGATAGAATTTTTTTTTCATCGTAATAGACATGCTGCAGATCAGGGATGTAAATTTATAACTACTGAAGAACCACAATAGGTTCTTAAATTTGATTGAAGGGCTGGACCAGTTTTTTTTATATTCATCTATAAAATTAGGTATATTCATGGTGAAGTCGAAAAATAAAAATGCCGCCAAATTCATTTTGAAAAAGAGCAGCTTAGTAAGATACAAAGGCAATATTTATTTTGTTCAAACAAAATAAAAGCTACTGGTACCATAGAAGTTGTGTGTGTGTGTGTGTGTGTTAGTGCAGTGGTCCCTAACCTTTTTATCGCCGCAGACCGGTCGACATTTGGATAATTTTACCGCGGCCTGAGAGGGGTAGGTGTCGCACTATCCTGATAGAAATACACTACAATAGATGGAAAATTAAATAATTTAATGCTTCTTGGGCGGCCCAGTGCCATTTGACCCACGGATCCTAAATGGGTTGTAGAGCCAATAAGAATAAATATACAATTAGACTAGCAACTTTATATACAGTATGAGATATATACAGGGAAAAAATACACAATTATCTTCCCTTGCCCCCCCCGGTGTCGGTGTCAGCGGATTTAGAAAACCGACACCGGTGTCGGTGTCGGGGGATTTAGAAAACCGACACCGGTGTCGGTGTCGGCAAATACGGGCCGACAACCCACCTCTGGGTTGCATGCCTCTCGTTCATGCTTTTATCAAAATCACAAAACATATTTACTTGTGTTGCAAGTCGAGCACAGTTAATTTCTGGATAACCAAGAAGCCATTTGTTTTTATCCAGCCCTATATCAGGCTCGCCTACCGCCGGGGATGCCGGGGATATCCCCGGCACTGAGAACTGTCATCCCCGGCTCTGCTTTAGCTAATATGTCCCTGCAGGGATAAACCATAGACATTTACCCCCGGCTCTGCAGATTTTTTTTCAACCCCGGCACTGGTTTTTTCTTAAATCGAGCACTGTTCTATATTGATCTGTTGTGGTTCATTTGTTGCTGCCACAATTAATTTTTCAATAGCCTACTTGTAATATCCTGTTGTCCTTCATTTTCAGAACCTTTCACGTATTGCTCCACTGTAGCATCAATAGCCTGAAAATATTTCTGGCGAAAATATTCCTAAACGGCTGGAAAGTCGATAATAAATAATTGTATTTACTTTAAAAATTATATATGCCGTCATTAGGTAGATGGCAACACTTTTTAAAATATGCCACAACAACTCTCAATGTGATTACTGTAAATGCATTAATTATAATTTCTTTTCAAATATTAAATTAAGAAATAACCAAAATGAATTATGAAAAAATGATACATATGAACTAAAATGAATTACAAAGTTAAAAAAGTTAAACAAAGTTAAATTTGGGGGGGGGGCAGACTGGAAATTCATAAAGGGCGCCGCCACCCCTTAAAAGTTTTAGGGCGTAGTTGCCTCTGCTCCGCCGCCAGTGGTCTTACATTCATGGGCGTCGCTAGACATTTTTCCAGGAGGGGGGGCACAAATACATGTTTTAAAATTTAACTGTCGATGCCATACAGGTTATTTTTTTAATTTAAATTTAAGTTAAGTATAACATTAATTATTTAAATTGACATAAATAAATGCATGTGAAAATTCAAACATTTTGATAACAAACACAAGAAGGTTTCGATTTTAATTTTTTTGTTAATTTGGCCTTCTATAACTTGATTAGGCCTTCTTTAGGCCTTTTTTTTATCTGGCAACCCTTGTTGGTTTATAATCTTCTGCCACTGAGTGAATTTTTACTAAATTAATTCATACCCCGATAAAAAGTATGATTTTTAGAGCTGACAATGATGGAAACAGAGTTTTTATATTTGAATGGTTATCAGACTATTCACCGTGGCTTGTATGTTAAAAGGTGCCTTTTGGTAAAAATTGCGTGTTTTTTCCGCAAAAAAGTAATTTGAGCAGTTCAGGGGGTATTTATCATCAAACCATGCAAAAATTAAAGATCTCAACGAAGATGCAATTAGCCAGATGCAAAGTAGGCCTACATGGCAATAAAGACTCTTGAAGATGCAAGCAATTTTGTTGCATGATTGGAAGCCGAAGCAGTTTCCTATAGATGAGCAGTTGAATGATTGACTAGAAGACGATTTCAAGTAAATCGTAACTAACTGGGTCCCATCATTTCTAAAATCCCATTTTGCGGCATGCATAATTTATAATTCTCGTGGAAAAGAATCAAATTCTGGTGAATATTTATACCTCTGGTTCTTGGTAATCATTTGTCAATTGTCTTTGTAGTGCTATGTATATCTCAGCAACTACGCAAAACAATATAATCGGAAAATAGTGGGTCTCTCTTGCATGAAGACATTGTTCGTGAAGCAAATAATTCAGTTGCATTTTCTACACTTGCCAACGAGACAACTGACATTTCAGGCATTGAGCAGATGTCACTTGGTGTTAGATTTGTCAAAGAACTAAAATGGGAAAATGGTGGTCACAGAAGAATTCATCTGATATATTCCTTACTAGTAGTTGCCCGTTGCATTCGCAACTAGTTATTTTATCTCAATAAAATGTTTAATATGAGAATAATAATGTCATAAAAACAGAAGCATCAGCTAATTCGATTACAATTACAATACATCAACGAAATTTTATAAAAGCTTAGCGTTGATATAATCCAGGAAAAACGGGGTCTATTGCAAGTTTAAAAAAAGTAGGAGTTTTGTTTCAAAGATTGCTTGAAGTTTAAAAACTACACGCAAAAACCGGCAGCAAGACTTCTGGTCTTAATGCCAGGCCGAGTAACAATCGGTTCATTTACTATATGCTTAGCACGTAATATTTACAACTGGCTGATTACTTGTCGAGCTTTTTTTTTTTTTTACAAATTTTAAAATAAAAATTGAAAAAAAATGCTCTATTGTCCCCAGTTTGTCTGTCTGTCTGTCTGTCCGTCATCATCCTAGATCGCAACAACCATAAGTCCTAGACCCATGATGTGTATATCACTTTGTAGGTCTTGGCCTGCCATGTGTGCATCAAAAGTCCATTTCGCGATCTGACCTCTGAGGGCCGTAAAAGAGGGCTTATTAAGTACCGTTTTTTTTACTATATAAGCCATATAAGCTATAAGCTACAAAGGAGCGTCCTAGATGTCAGCAACCATAAGTCCTAGACCCATGATGTATATATCATTGTGTAGGTCTTGGCCTGCCATGTGTACATCAAAAGTCCATTTCGCGATCTGACCTCTGAGGGGAGAATACTAGGGCTTCGTGGGGTACCGTTTTTTTACTATATGTTTATATTAACAAAGGGGCGTACAAAGGGGCGTAACTCATTATTTATTTTTGTAACAGTTATTAAACATGACTTAATTCCCTCTCTATTTATCAAAACCCATACCATGAAAATGCTCTAAAACGTCCTGTGTCCGAAACGGTACAGGCTTAAATTGCTTGTTTTAAAGGAAATATGTTTTACAGTAAGTGTACATACATTATATGAAATGTAAAATAAACTTTGTTGTATGTATTTGTAGTTTAACTATTAACCTAATTGTTCTTATAATTACCGCCCAATAGACCGGAATTTTCGGTAGTCCGGAACCGAACCGGTCCCGAACGTGCCGGATTATCGGACTTCTTCTGTATTTAAAAAAATTGCTCGTTATTCACTTCCACTTGACTTATTTTAAGCCTATTAAATCTCACTAGTCGACCCCGCGTCGTATCATACGCCGCAAAGAAAGGGGGGAAAGATACTGACACAATCTTTGATACTGACGGTGTTATCTGATGTAACATTTTTTTTCATTCAAGTCATGGCAGTCTCTGCTTTTTTTTTTTTAGTCTTGCACAACACAGCATAAGATTATTTTCGCCTAACTTTCATCCTACAGAACCTACACTATTCAGTACATATAAATATTAGTTATTATTTTTTGTACATTTTTTGAAACAGTTAATATTTGTTTGTAAAGCGCCATACACGCCATACACATTTATAATTTACTTAATAGTGATTTTCCCTAAAACAGCAGTATAACCTTCATCCTACAGTAACTACACTATTGAGTACACATAATTTGTTTTTTTACAATTATCATTGACAGTATAATGTTAATTTATGTACAGCATTCCCTCTCATTTCCGCGGTTAAATGGATAGATAATTTACTCGACGGGGGATAAATGAAATAGTTTCGTATTTGTGGGATCACATAAAAACAAGACCAAAGAATACTATTTTAAAATTTACTGGAGCCGTCTAGAAGACATGAAATAGTATTATTAATCATTATACAACCACCATCGTGCTCGTATTGCTTAGGCATATTTTACCAAATAAAAGGACAAAACGTCATATAAGAAATTAAAATAATCTAGTTTTATAAAAGAAATAAAAAAAACAAAAAACAACGCGTTTGCTGTGAAGGTTTTGGAAATTTGGCCAAATTCATAACTAGTCTTTCAGCCGATAAACAATGCGAGCTGTCGAACGTGGTTGACTGAGTCTTGCTTGCTGTGGCGTATTTCCGGCGTCTTCTCGAAGAGGAGAAATATATATATATATTATATATATATATATATATATATATATATATATATATTGTAACTTAAAATAAATCAAAGCCCTATTTAATTAAAAAATGAAATATGATAATAGCTGAGAACTTAATTTGTATAGAAATTTACAGAATTTCTTTTTTTTAAAAAATATTATATTGACTTTAAAAGAACTTTATTTACGAACGCGCTCGCTAGTGACCTAATCTTATAATTTGTTTACGTTTGACCATGTTAAAATGCTATCTGTTGTTATAAAAACTAAACTAATTTAAATGGTATTATATTATTATTATTTTTTAACATTAGGAACTTTTTATATTTCATAATAAAAACCACAGAAACTTTTTAAAACTGTAGATTTAAATATATATATATATATATATATATATATATATATATATATATATATATATATATATATATCGAATCGAGACACGGGCATGACGTCATTTTGAATTTTGTTTTCGTTGGTCACGTGATTACTTTATCAAATACTATTGTTTTTTTTTATTTCTGGAGGTCGTTTATTTATAGAACGGATTCCTCCCACACCGCTAGAACTGTGACACAAAAATTGCAGTCAGTGCATTTAGTTTTACTGGCAGTACAAACATACAATGAAGAATTGTTGACTACATTGGCTGTTGATCGACAGACTTGTGATGATAGGTATAAGGACATTTTAGAGTTACAAAAGGTGTTGCAGGTGACATTGGTGTCGACATTCAACCTCCACGTCAAGCTGGAAGACAAATGAACATGGAAAATCCAAAAGTTTACTTGCCTGAGGATTATTTAGAATAACTGTTTTTATACTCCTACTTTCATTCTATAATATCATCCCTGAAAATTCGTTTTTGAGTAGAAAATAAACCAGCATTTTCCCTTTAAGTTTTGAAACCATTTTTGATGACAAAACTAGAAACTCGCATTTTAAGGATCAAGCCAGGCTATCGCTGATTATTACGCATTTGACAATTCAACCGAGGAGAGGAATAACTGGTATGATGTATGGAGATGTAAAAAGTAATAAAGGGGGGAAAACAGAAACAATGACTCTATTTTTTCCCCATGATTAAGAAGACTTTTTACAGCATTGGCTCTTCCAGTGTGTGAAGTCCATGTAAGGATGAGATGAAATCTCTAGATCCTTTAAACCACTAATGGGACGGTTTTTATGGTGCCCTTCTTTCACCCCCCCACCATAACCGATAGTGCAATGGTCATGGATGCACCACGTGAGATATAAGGGGGACTTAAGCCATGACCTGAAATATCCATTGGTCTTCACCGGACATCGAACTAGGGACCTCAGGTCGACAGTCGAGTGCTTTATCACACGACCATCCGTCCCCTGGCTCTTTTGGTAACAACATGCACAATCGAGAGATCATTTAGCACTCTAAGACGAGTAAAAACGTGGCTACGCTTAACAAATGGTGATGATCGTTTATCTGGTCTTGTATGATGAGTATCAAAAATGTAAAGAAATGTTATCAATCGATTTGGACTAATACCTAGAAGTTTACAATTTTTGTTCCAGAATAAATAGTTTAAAATTACAATATTGTTGAATCAAAGTGTGTAATTTATGTAATTTTATACTTTATTTTATTAGTATGGTGTCTGCTTGACACTGAAACCACTATTTTTAAAATTACAATAATGTATTCAGTTATACTTGCAGATATAATTCTTTTTTTATTTTGATATAGGCCTATGTACATTGTCTTCAATGTAATAACTTTCAGGAAATTTAGTTCAGTTTTATTGTGACAACTTTGCCCCCCTGAATACGCCCATGCTTATATCTAAACATTAAAGTAAGATATTTGTATTTGCCCTATCTAGTTTCTTTTAAAGACATCTGTATTGCCCCCTCGCTAAATAAAAATACTAATTTTTATCGAATCGATCAGTCTAGTGCAGGGGTGGGCAAACTATTGTATTCTGTAATACGTATATGGCCCGCCAGAGTATTTTATTCTTACCTGAACGCATGTACATGTTGCGATTCTATATCGATGTTTTTTTCCTTTTGTTTAGAGTTTTTTGCTATATTTTTTTTAAATTTTATTTCAACTGTTTGATTCGAATATAGAATTATTAAATCCGTTTTATAGCTCCAGATAATTATTTAGGATCACTAACTGTAACGACCACAGTCAGTAATATTTTATAACACGCTTTGGAAGGGCCGGAAATGCGCTATAGGTACTGTGAGATTACATTGTCTGTCACGTTTAGAGAGAGTTAGTATTTTTAGGTGATACATACCTGTCAAAAATTAGACGACCTGGTTAGGGCTGAATTAAAAGCAATGCTAAGCGCCATTGTGTTTTCAAGAGACAAATGTTGTTATAAGCTAATTATCAACTGTCTTGTTTCGTATACATGGCGCCAAACGTCCACATGGGCTTGATAAATGTTGAAGGAAGATTCAGTGTCCCAAAGTTTCAGGTTGAGCATTGTGACATAAGAATATAGGTTGACATTGTATTTTCAAGAATATGGATCGTTGGGTCAGGGATGCTAATTAATTAGTCTGTCACCAAACTGAAAAATTCAGGGTTACTTCTGTTTTGACTGAAATAACAGAATATCATCAATTAGGAACTGACCAATCAGAGACAAGGACATAGGTGAGAAGACACAGTAATTCGGAAGCTGGCAGATCATCACAAGAACTCGCAATGCATAGCTAATAGAATACAAGTAGTTATGACAGTAGCACTTAATTGTTAACATCCCTATTCGAAACTGTGATTCTGCTCAACCAGAAGAGGGTTTACAATTTGAAAGGCTGTAAAAATTGTAATTTAAAAGCCAATAGACTTTGATTTAACCATGATTGCTGCCAAAAACGTAGGTCAGGTGAAGTTGATGAATGATAAAATTAAAGAGGAATATCCTGACAATACACTTTTACCTCCTTCCACTGTGTCATCCATCAGGAACTCTCTGTCAAGCATGTTATTGACCTAGTTGTCATCAGAGCAAGGGTACTCAATCACAGGCAGATCCAGGCAATGCTTAGAGATTTGGAAACTGAACATATTCTGATATTATCTATCACAGCAGTGTCCGCTGGCTGAGTCTGGGCAAGATATTGAGACGAGTGGGATCTCAAGGAAGAAATAGTTATGTTCCTGGAGATGAAGGGTTTGTTTGTGACTCTGTTACTAATATTGTTAACGAAGAGTGGAAGTCAGACTTCATGTTTGCCATTGACAGTATAGAAAAAGTAAGTTGGAAGAACTGAATGTCAAACTTCAGGGCAAGAGTTTGTTTGCACATGAAATGTATGTGCATGTTAAATCATTTCAGACAAAACTTCACTCTGTTCACCAGGCAAGCAGGTGAAAACTGGTTTTGTTTTCATTTCCCTTGCTGAAACAGAAATCATTTCCGCTGAAATGGTTGACAAGCAATAGTCAGCTGGGTGCCTGGGTTGTGGAATTTGAAAGGAGGTTCAAAGACTTCCGAGAACCTTGAACCACTCTTCAATATCCTCAGTTTGCCGCCTCTAGTGCAGAAGCTGATTCAGCACCAGAGGATAAAACAGTTAGAGCTGCTTAACCTACAAGCAAATTAAGGACCTGAAGGAGAAGTTCCAAGTCAGTTCTTCTTCTGGAGTTTTATGGATGTTTGCCAGCAGCAGCATTTCCACACCTAAAAAACTTCGCTGTGAAGCTTTTGTCACTATTTGGGTCCACATACATTTGTGAGCAAACATTTTCTTGTATAAAAACAAACAAATTCAAGAACAGATCGATGTTGACCGACTGCAATTTAAATGCAGTCATAAATCACAACCAGTAAACTGGTTCCACAGTTCAAGAACACATCCGAAATTATGAACAGTCTCATTAATTAAACTTGTACTCTGTGGTAAGCTTGTATGTAAATTCAAGTTATATCGTCTTCATAAATGTTATAACAGGTAACAAAAAACGTTTGTTGAAATAAATATGAATAGTAAAGTCTTATTACTAAATTAGCCCTGATTTGTTTTAGTTTGTATTTTAAATTGTATTGTGCTTGTTTAATATAGTGTGAATGTGAAATAAAACGACAAACACGTGATTATTATCCATAATTCATATTTTCATACGTTGTAAATTGTTATTAAAGTAGACAAAATATACACATGCGGCCCGCCTATAACAATCAAGTTTTTAAAGTGGCCCCTCTAAAGAAAAAGTGTTTGATTTTTGGTTTTTATGAAATATTTTTTGTAGAATAAAGTTGATTTAGTAAACAAAAATTAATAATTAATAACTTATTAATACTAAATAATCACGTAGTCAAATAATGACATGATTTTCTTCTTATACCAAGCACCGTATTTATATTGTTGGAGATCCTGTGCTGTGACTAGTGTAAATAAGAAAAAAATAGACCTATGATACATTAGGGTGATTAAAAATTTTTTTTTTTGAATTTAATATTGCAGCGTTGTTATTTTTTTTCCTTTTTATATTCCTATACTGTATACTAAATTTTATTGAAATTGAATTACATTTAGAGGTCGCTCATCGAGACTGAAGTTTATAGTATCTACTTTAATGACATGGATTCTTATAATATAAACATTAAATGAACATTATCTTAAAATCAACATTAAACATCAATTACAGCGAATTAGACATGTTGAAATGTTAAATAACATAAAATATAATGATACGCAAAAGTTAATAAGCTTGTTTATTCATGTATACATTGTATTATAAACATAAACAAGTACACGTTACTAATGGTCGTCAGTTCAACGCTTCTTATATAACCTCAGTGTACTTTTCTTCAAATTTGACACTCTCTGTCTGTGCTCTTCTACAACTTGCAGCAATCTCTGCATTTTAGATTCCGTTTTAGTGATTGACTTATTAAATGATGACATCAGTGCGACTGACCGCTCGGCTGTATCATTGATGACCTTAAAGGAATCAACAATAGATTTATGACGGGATACTGGATCAACTTCATCGAAGCTACTCATTGTCAATTTTAAATGCGACAGATAGTGATGAGGGTACTCACAAAATGATGCAGTTCTTTTGTCCCCAAGTTAGTGCAATCCTTCACTTTAAACACTCGATCCGTCCAATTATCACCAGTCTTCAGCATAGCCTGTGCATTACCGCAGTTTTCATCTGCAGAAACTTTTTTCAGAAAACATCGCAAGAAAAAACCACCTCTGAAATACTATAGATGGTTTTCAATTTTTTTTCGCAGCATTCGACATCATTTTGTATATGACAGAATTTCGCGAGATCTGTTTGAATAACAAAAAAGATCGTTAAACGAAGCATCACGACTCACAGGACATGAGATCCAAGCTTTGACGTAAATGTGAGTGGCAAACAAGCAGAATTCTTGAAAACTCTTTACCCCCTGAAGGTGTGAGCCAGAACTGATTTCTAAACAAGTAGATCTTTGAGGCCGTATATCACTTTCCTCCATCCAGCGAGCCTTTTGGTAATTGCCTAGCGCATGAAAGCGGTATGGTTGCTTGCTTACACTGACGCCAAATATCAACAATCAGGTTTTGATCATCCCTCTGTAAACTTCAAGTGGTATGTAACTTGAGGCACTTGACAGACTGTCTGCAGGAATGACACAACACTGCGTTTGTGTTCCACCATAAACGGATAATCTAGTCTCGAATCCTAGCGGAGAAAACAGCTGCTGATCAACCTTAGGCTAAAATCGTTTGAAACGTTTGAACAGTGGAATGTTAGGGCTGTTAGTGGAGCCACAGAGAAAAACAACTCCAATGATCAGTTCATGCACATGATGTCGGCAGGCAAAATGTAACAGCTCCTATTGCAAAAATCTATATGTCTCCTAAGTAACACCAGTGTTGACGGATGTTGTGTCAAAACACATACTAATAATCTCATCTGGATATCTCCTATAGTCTTAAAAGCTGTATTGTTGCATTGGCTTGTGCCTTCCCAGATCCGTTTGGTATTTTATCTTAATCTAAAATCCTCTCAACTTCTTTCCCAGTTACAACTACAGCTAATCTGTCTACGTGTGACTGCAGCTCTGGATAATCTGTAGTTTCCTCCATTATCTTTCCATCCCAGTGAATGACCAATTGGCTCATTTCCTAAACTGAAATTCTGATTTCAAATTTCTTGTCTGGCATCAAACCTCTCTGACAGAAGCTTCTTTTAGTAAATGTGAATTCAATATCAAAATCGACATCATCTTTGCCTTCATCATCACTTTCGCTGTTGCTTGTAGACCAAGAAGTAACAATAGCCTTCTGATGTCTTCTTTTTTTCAACTATTCAATTTTTTCGACTGCTTTTCTTTTTGAAGATCGTTGACAGTTACCTTAATGCATTCAAATTTTGTCTTCTTCAGTACTTTGTGATCATAGAAAACCATCTTCATAGCATGACCCAAGCGTTAGCATGGACATCGCTAGCAGACAAGAATCCGTTTGTCCAATCAACCAAACTTTAGTTTCACGTCTTGTCAATACACTTTGCGAATTACCATACCACTTGATGTTGATGCCATATCAATTAAATAATTTGTAGTTAGTCAAAACCTTCTTTATTATCCAGCAAACTTTTGGAATAATAAAATAATTATAATTTAAAATTCAAGGTATACTTTTAATTTTACAATGAACTCAAAATTGCACTATACCGGTTAAAGACACATCAGAACTGCCACATTATCTCATACAGTAAAACTTCGGGTCGCTTCTTGAGCGACCTCTAAAGTGGTAATTTTTTTCAAAAAAAATATAGTTTTTCTGATTTGCTTGCCAATAGGAAAAAATGAGCCACAATGCAAAAGAATCGGAGAAATTTTTTTTTCCCCATGTAATGATGAATCACTCCTAATGATACATTTTTATATTTATTGTCAAATTCAGTTCTATTGAAAATAAAGATGATAAAATATAGCATGTGTTTATAAGATAATATCATATTTTAATAGCAGGCTGATGAAATCACGTCTTCACTAAGTAAACTTTTTTTTCCTGGACATACTTTTACGAGTCAATAAAAGTTTTCGTAGGTATAGCCTTTAAAACTAAGAAAATTGCAAATTATAACTTTTGGCTCTTCCATCTCAAAAGGTTGCCGAATAGCCATTTTACGAACTCTGTCCACTAAATAAAAACATTATTATCAGAATCTATAAAATGTTGCCTTCTTCCATTAACAAACATTCTAGTTCTAGATTACGTCTCCCCAACCCGGTTATAGCTCAAGTGTTTTTTTTTTATTATTACACATTATCATAACTCCCAGATAACTGTACTTTGAGACCCACAGACCAAGACGAAAGACTTTCGCGCGGGAAGTTTCCCCAGACACAGGAACGAAACTTTAAGCGCAAAACCACTCATGGAAAAGAACATGTTATGATTACTTAGCATTTTTTCCGTTATTCCTCTTCTGAAGAAAAGGCTGTAATTTTGCTAACATTACTTGAAGAACAAAAAACCATCGGTATGTATAATTATCATATTATTTTAGCCTATATAATTAAGCATTCATTTTAACATCAAAGTATAACTCAATGTGCAATATTGTACAGTTATTAAACATTCATAATGATTTTAAATAAGCTTAGAGTGGTAAGAAATAGCTCCATTCTCACAGCACTCAAATTAAACCAACATGAATAATATACACTGAATTTCTTTGATCTATGATGGTTATGTGCAGATCAGTGGCGACAATGCCATCCAGCAGTCACTATGAAATGTGAATAACTAGATATCCCTACAGAGAAGAGAATCACTAGAAAGAGAAGATTACACAGAAAGTAAGGAGGCAAGAGATTCTGGATTGTCATTACAGCAGGAGACCATTATTTGTTATACTGAATATTTTCATTATCTTTATAATTGTATTACATTACTTGTGTTGCCCGTTGCATTCGCAACTAAAGGTTTTATCTCAATAAAATGTTTAATATGAGAATTAATAGGTACTATTAACACGGAATTCCAAGTACATAGCAAAAAAAAACTTAGTAAATAGCCGGTTTGAGCAACATTTCTTAGTGATCTACCAATCTCATCTAAAGCATGGCTCGATGCCATCGTGCACTCATCCAGCAAAAAATTCTGGGCGCAAATGTATTGTGCGTAAATTTTGTTCTGTCTTCTTTAATAGGAACTATTAACACGGAATTCCAAAGGGAAGAATCTTTAGAGCATTTTCTAAAAAAACTGTCTGTCCGTCCGTCATCACCCTAGATTTCAACAACCATAAGTCCTAGACCCATGATGTATATATCATTTTGTAG
This sequence comes from Bulinus truncatus, assembly GCA_021962125.1. Classification (NCBI taxonomy): domain Eukaryota; kingdom Metazoa; phylum Mollusca; class Gastropoda; family Planorbidae; genus Bulinus; species Bulinus truncatus. Next base: position 3,392,966 of record JAGDYQ010000067.1, on the reverse strand, counting down.
GTCATACTTGCCAAGAAATGACTTTTTCCATTTCAAGTGATCTGACCTCTGAGGGGCCGTAAAAGGGGCCTTATAAAGTACCGTTTACTATATAAGCTATATTAATAAAGGACCGCCCTATATCTCAGCAACCATAAGTCCTAGACCCATGATGTATATATTATTGTGGTGGTCTTGGCCTGCCAAGTGTACATCAAAAGTCCATTTCGCGAAGGAATAGGACCAATCACGACATAAATAAACAGAAAAGGAATAAGCCGCCACAATCCCGACATAAATAAACAGAAAAGAATAAGTCGCCACAATCACGACATAAATAAACAGAAAAGGAATAAGTCGCCACAATCACGACAAAAATAAACGAAAAGGAATAAGTCGCCACAATCACGACTATAAATAAACAGAAGAATAAGTCGCTTGTCACGTAATCAATAAACCAAAGTCACTTCATAATCACAGGATAAATAAACAGAAAAGGAATAAGTCGCCACAATCACCCGAGATAAATAAACAGAAAGGAATAAAGTCGCCACAAATCACGACATAAATAAACAGAAAAGGAATAAGTCGCCACAATCGCGAAACGTAAACAGAAAAGGAATAAGTCCATACAATCCCGGGACACCAGTAAACAGAAAAAGAATAAGTCGCCACAATCACGACATAAATAAACAGAAAAAGAATAAGTCGCCACAATCCCACGATAAAAATAAACAGAAAAGGAATAAGTCGCCACAATCACGACATAAATAAACGAAAGATAGGAATAAGTCGCCACAATCACGACATAAATAAACAGAAAAGGAATAAGTCGCCACAATCACGACATAAATAAACGAAGAAAGATAATTCCTTCGACCCAGTCACTGAGATAAATAAACAGGAAAGGAATAGTCTTATTCCCGGCATAATGATCTTGAAAAGGAATAATTCTCGCCGGAAATCACGACATAAATAAACAGAAAAGGAATAAGTTATTACAATCACGACATAAATAAACAGAAAAGGAATAAAATTATCCACAATCACGAGATAAATAAAGCAAGAAAAGGAATAAGTCGTTACAATCACGACCCATAAATAAACTTAGAAAGAGGAATAAGTCGCCACAATCACGACATAAATAAACAGAAAAGAGATAAAGTCGCCACAAAATCACGACATAAATAAACAGAAAGAATAAGTCGCCACAATCACGACAAAATGAAACAAGAGAAAGGAATGAGTCGCCACAATAACGACATAAATAAACAGAAAAGGAATAAGTCGACACAATCACGACATAAATAAACAAGAAAAGGAATAAGTCGCCACAATCCCGACATAAATAAACAGAAAAGAGATAAAGTCGCCACAATCACGACATAAATAAACAGAAAAGGAATAAGTCGCCACAATCACGACGCCAAATAAACCAGAAAAGGGATAAGTCATACAATCACGACATAAATAAACAGAAAAGAATAAGTCGCCACAATGGCGACATAAATAAACAGAAAAGGAATAAGTCGCCACAATCACGACATAAATAAACAGAAAAGGAATAAGTCGCCACAATCACGAGATAAATAAACAGAAAAGGAATAAGTCGCCACAATCACGACATAAATAAACAGAAAAGGAATAAGTCGCCACAATCACGACATAAATAAACAGAAAAGGAATAAGTCGCCACAATCACGACATAAATAAACAGAAAAAGGAATAAGTCGCCACAATACCGACATAAATAAACAGAAAAGGAATAAGTCGCCACAATCACGACATAAATAAACAGAAAAGGGAATAAGTCGCCACAATCCCGACATAAATAAACAGAAGAAAAGAAAAGGAATAAGTCGCCACAATCACGACATAAATAAACAGAAAAAGAATAAGTCGCCACAATCACGAGATAAATAAACAGAAAAGGAATAAGTGAATGTTTCTTTGGCGGCCCAGTAACATTCGTTCCAAGGACCCATACCGGTCCCTGACCCGAGGGAGTTAGGGACACTGATGTACGGCATAAGACAATGACACTAGCCACTGACCATAACAAGAACACGTCGGGGTACCACGTCAAAAATGACCACCAGGTGACAGGAAAGCGTATGAAATAACCAGTAGTTAGATGGTTGTACAGTAGGGTTAGTACTTTTTTCATTTTTTTTCAGAATCTTATTTTACATGGCATTTTTAAATGAACAATTGTGGACAAAATATGAAAAAAATATTCATTTATTTTCACTCAAAAAACCTTCCCCACCAACGCCATCTTGTGTTTACATATAAGAAGCTTTTTTCAATAAAATTACTTCTTTGATGGATTGCGCATTAACAAATATTTAATTACACTAATTACATCCAGGAATTTTATAGGGTATTTTTTACCTCCATGTCTCAAACAAAATAAAAAAAAAAGTTTATTTTTAAATTTAAAGTGCTCCCTGTTTTAATGTATTATGCGTCTACTGCAACTTTACCAAAAATGGTCAAATCTTATGATACCTTGGTTTGGTAATTGTCTGATGGTCTGCTTGGAATTTGGAAAGTCTGCTTGGTTGATTTGGGAATATAGTATTCTTCTATTTCAATTTTATTCAACTGTAATCGTCTGCTTGAAATTAATTTTGTAGGAAAGCAAATTTGTCAACAAAAATAAAAACATGCAAAGTATTAAAAATATTAAGCGAACACTCTACCAATAATGAAGCTCCTTCGCAGTCAGAGTGTATAAGGCAACCTATAAAGAAAGCAGAATTGATGAAGTTGCAGTTTAAAAGCAGCTTACAAAATTTTGAATGGTGCATACATTTTGACAGAAAAAGAATGAAGGAGGAGAAAAACAAGTTGTTTTACTGAAAACGTTGATAAAAAAATTCGATTAGCCGTATTGACTCCTGACAAATGGAAAAGCAGAACAATATTGCAGCGAATAAGGTTGTTCTAGCTAAATACGTACACACATTCGTAATTATTTGCGATACAAGGGCCACAAATTCTGGCGAGCAAAAATGGTGTGTGGTATACAAGCTGCAAAATTACTGTCAACAGAACAGTGGACAAATCCATCAGTACATAGGCTGCCAGCTTCATGTTTTAAGGCCTAGTACTCAAGCATGCTATGGATTCTGTTAAAGTCAGGCAAGCATTCAATCAAACATTTCATATCCATTTGTTGCTGAAATTAGCGCAAATTACAGTCAGGTAAAGAGTCACTTGATTCTCAAGATAGTAGTTCAGAAATCATGTTGAGAAAACAAAGGATGGAAAGACGACATGAAGTTCTTACATCATTTGACGCAAGTATTTCACTATAACGAATGAAATAAAACCTTTCCAGTAATTCACTTCCAGAGACTGACGGCTTTAAGTAATGCTCATTGGAATTCAAATTTGAAAATACTAGCACTTCTGGCATTCCGGGAAAAAAGAAACAAGAAATTTTAACTTGTGTGTACTTTCATAGCGAGGACATACATGGTCTGAAGTATGGTTTTCAGATCAAAGGGACTGAAAAATAGGAAAAGAGATTTTAGCACCTGCTTTGCATAAATACACTAGAGCAGAAAGATGCTTCTTGGGGCACTGGGTCTGTGAAGATTAAGCAATACCTGGTATAGAACAGAAGTAACTGCTATGCAGAAAAAGAGCTATACAAATAATGCAAGATATTGTTTCACGTTGTGAGACTTCAAAGACACTATTAACTGTTTTATTCTCCCTGTGTGATGACATGTAAAACATTATATTTCTATATAGCCCTTTATTATCATTTCATATTTTGGACATCTCTATACTCATGCCCATGCACTGCACTTGTTGTTCTTATGTAACTTTCCATTACAGTGTTGTGTTATATATATTAAATATATAATATTCGTTTTATGGTTTGGTAAGAGATGTTTTTCAAATATTTTCCCCCAAGAGACTTTGTGTTATATTACACTCATTAAAAGTAACCTTTTCTTGCCATGTAAATATGAGGTTACAAAAAAGTCGCAAGGCTATTGTACAGTGTATGCGCTCCCCTGTCTGACACGTTTAAGTCCCTGGTTCGATCCTCGCCCAGAGACCCAAAGTCTAGTGCACAGGATCCACCACGCACACAATCTACAAATGGCCACGTGACTTTGGTTTTTAACGCCAGGGCGTCGAGCTAGTCATGGGGTACATGAGAGCCTGCGCTTGGGCTTTATATTGTAAATAAATACTTTATAAAACGGCACCGTAGTCCATTTATAACAGTGACCGGAAGTAGTGAAATAATTCAAAAGTAACTCATTGGGAGTCGCACGATACCCACCTAACTGCTGGGAGTCACACAGTACCCACCTAACTGCTGGGAGTCACACAGTACCCACCTAACTGCTGGGAGTCACACAGTACCCACCTAACTGCTGAGAGTCACACGGTACCCACCCAACTGCTGGGAATCACACAGTTACCCCACCCTAACTGCTGGGAGTCACACGGTACCCACCTAACTGCTGGGAGTCACACGGTACCCACCTAACTGCTGGGAGTTTCTCCACGGTACCCACCTAACTGCTGGGAGTCACACGGTACCCACTATTCTACTGGGAGTCACACGGTACCCACCAACTGCTGGGAGTCACATGGTACCTACCTAACTGCTGGAGTCTAATGCCACCCTACTGCTGGGATGCACAGTACTTACCTAAGTGCTGGGAGTCACACAGTACCCACTAACTTACTGCTGTTAATCACAGAGTACCCACCTAACTTGCTGGGGTCACACGGTGCCCACCTAACTGCTGGGATCACACCCAGTACCCACGTAAGTGCTGGGAGTCACACAGTACCCACCTAACTGCTGGAGTCACACAGGCTCACTACCTGCTCCAGCTAGTCTTACAGAACTGGCACTAGACTGCTGTGAGCTCACACCCAGTACCCACCTAACTGCTGGGAGTCACCACAGTACCCACCTAACTGCTTGGGTGTCACACAGTATCCACCTAACTGCTGGGAGTCACACAGTACCCACCTAACTGCAGCAAGGATCCGCCCCTGATACATTTTATGTAGGATTGATTTGGTGAAGTGTTCTTCTGTATGAGTGTGTGCAAGATTGTAATGTGTCCATGTAAACGTGTAATAGTGAGAAATGTCTGCTAAACGTGTAAGAGTGTGTATGTGTCTATGTAAACGTGTAAGTGTGTGTGTATGTCCGTGTAAACATGTAACAGTGTGTGTGTCCACGTAAACGTGTCAGAGTGTGTGTGTCCATGTAAACATGTAAGTGTGACTAAGACCGTCCGTGTAAACGTGTAAGAGGTGTGTGTCCATGTAAACGTGTAAGACTGTATGTGTCCATGTAAACATTGTGTACGAGGTATGTGTGTGTCTGTGTAGCAACATGTAAGAGTGAATGTGTCCATGTAAACGTGTAAGAGCGGTGGTGTGTCCATGTTAGAACGCTGGTTGGATTCAGCCTCTTTGAAGCAGAAAAATGGGAATGACCTTCAGTCATTTATTCAATATCAATCATCTTCCACAATCTCTTGTTTTCACAGAGAGTATTGATTGGTATCGCTAGATGTCTCATTGCCCGCTCCAATTAGTGAATGTCCTTAAATGCGAGTGAATAACCGGCTGTTGTTTTATTTTAGTGGATCCAAATCGATCTAGAAAAATAACCAAATCATCAGATGACCACAAATGAGCACTGACGTAAGCCATTACTAGGTCAAAATCAGCAAAAACAGATCCTACTGCCAAAAATTTTCATTGGTTGAAGTATGTAAGTGTTTTACTGAATATTGGCATGCCAGATTCATCATTTTGAACTGTACAATGACCCCAAATCACACCCAAATGCATATCTGAAGCTTTGATGGGGGGGGCAAAACTATTTTTCATTGTTAAAATTGGTCTTAGAACAAAAAATATTTCGATAATTTAATGATGTATCACCTAAACTTGCGGCACCGGGGAGGGGGAGGCAGCCCCTCGCCCCCCCAAATCCGCCCCTGAACACACCTGGTTGTCCTTCTGTCTGTCAGTTTGTTTACATCCCATTATTGTAAAAGGCAAGTCAACCCGTCTTTCTGTCGGTTTGTTTATATCCCGATGTTATAAAACACATTTATTTTATTCTGTTCTTCATATCTTTATGTATTATATTTATTGGGTGAGTAAAAAATCAACATTATAAATTTTATAGCAAGATTTTGATGGTACTGTCTTTCTTAATTTAATATTTACTTAATTTAATATTATATTATTTTTTTTTTTTACTCTGGCGCCTTCATTAATGTTTAAAGAGTTCGTCCAACCTGCGAAAGAAAAAAGTCATTTAGTATTTAAATAACATTTTACGTGCAGAATAATATAGAGATAAGTAGTCGAGATACATCTCTATAAAGTTGAGTTTTCTGCTGTTGATCCCTTTATATAGTTTCTTTTTTTTGGTCTTAGAATCACAAGTGAATTACTTTCATGCCCTAAATCTATTACAGGTAGTTACTTTCATTCACTAAATCTATTACAGGTAGATACTTTCATTCCACTAAATCTATTACAGTGGTGTTATAGGTTCATATCTGCTAAATCTATTACAGTGTGTTATATTCATTCACTAAATCATATTACAATTGATTACTTTCATTCACCAAACCTATTACGGGTAGTTATATTCATTCACTAAATCTATTACAGGTAGTTACTTTCACTCACTAAATCTATTACAGGAAGTTACTTTCATTCACTAAATCTATTACAGGTAGTTATATTCATTCACTAAATCTATTACAGGTAGTTATATTCATTCACTAAATCTATAACAGGTAGTTACTTTCATTCACTAAATCTATTACAGGTAGTTATATTCATTCACTAAATCTATTACAGGTAGTTACTCTCATTCACTAAATCTATTACAGGTAGTTACTTTTATTCACTAAATCTATTACAGGTAGTTACTTTCATTCACTAAATCTATTACAGGTAGTTACTTTCATTCACTAAATATTACAGGTAGTTACTTTCATTCACTAAATCTATTTCAGGTTGTTACTCTCATTCACTAAATCTATTACAGGTAGTTACTTTTTATTCACTAAATCTATTACAGGTAGTTACTTTCATTCACTAAATCTATTACAGGTAGTTACTTTTTCATTCACTAAATATTACAGGTAGTTACTTTCATTCACTAAATCTATTTCAGGTTGTTACTCTCATTCACTAAATCTATTACAGGTAGTTACTTTCATTCACTAAATCTATTACAGGTAGTTACTTTCATTCACTAAATATTACAGGTAGTTACTTTCATTCACTAAATCTATTTCAGGTTGTTACTCTCATTCACTAAATCTATTACAGGTAGTTACTTTTATTCACTAAATCTATTACAGGTAGTTACTTTCCCTAAACATTCAAAAACTGGCAATGGTTCGGCCATTTAAAGAAAATTTTTTACTTTATAAAAAAACAAAAATTGTGATTCACGACGACCTGATTCGTGGCCACTCATGATTCAGTCATTTGCCCTCTCTCCTCTTCAGAAGTCTCTCCCCCCCCCCCTTTCCACACTCAGCCGATATGTTGAGACCTGTTAGATTGAGCAAAGGGAAATAACTCGTAAAAATACATTACTCATGATGTATGCCAGATAGCTTCCCTTGTATTCGCCATGTTTTGCTGTTATTCAAGCAAAAAAAAATATTCTAAAATGACAATCACACCCCAGCTGATCGCTGTTCCCGCTATAATTGTTGTAGTTGGTTTTTTCCCACATACTTTTAAATCATTGTTTATTTCTTAAGTTATTTTTAATTAAAAAAAAATTATTTTTCAAAAATGTTTAGACACATAAAAAGCAGGAAAATATTACATCATATGTTTAAATCCATCGATTGTTGTGTTCGTTTGACCTCGTGAACACAAAATCGTTGTGCAACAAAATGACTGGATAGTAAGTGTACATACTAATGATTTCAGCTTACTTTATAATAAACGAATTAAATCAAAATTATTTTATTTAAGACTTCGTAAAGATTTTAAAATAAAAAGTAAAACATGGATAAAGACATCGGTGCTATAAACTAATCTGTATGAAAGGTCTCAATAGTGTCACGTGACCTGACCTTTTAACATCATCATTAAAACAAAGGTTTCATCTTCACAGATAATTCTTGATTAAACAATAGATATAAACAATTAAAGAGGAATAACTAATTACTGGAATAAAATGTTACAGTTTACTCGATTTATTGAGCCATGTAAATGATTCTATCAAGACATCTATCAGTACATGTCAGTATATATATTGTTTAAAAGTATGGGCCTATACATGATATCTTACACAGATTATGTTATCTGTTGTAACGAATTCTATTCGATACGCGCGGCAGATCTGTAGTCAATGATAATCTTTCTAAACTGACATAAATGAATATCATAACAAAATTTAGATAATTCTTTCATGAAGTATTATAATAAGTACTAGATGTACCCTGCAAAATTATGTTATTTTTTGGTTTCGGAGAGATCCGATTTTTTCATGATTTGAATTACTATTGATTAAGTTTGACGATTTTAAACTGGAATACTGTATTAATTCTTTACTTTCGATTTAACGCAGAGCCCCAATCGCTATTATTTTATTAGATGATTCTGTATTATTAGAATTGTTTAAAACCATTACGTAAAATGATAATCATTAACAAAGCTTAGTATAAACTAATTAAACAATCAAAACAACTTAAAATAGTTATGAATTTGTAAAAAGAAAAAAAAAACCTTGTTTAAAAAAAAAATTAAAACATTTTGTGTAGTTATTGAAGTTCTCCATAGATTGAAACATAAAAATTAAACTAACAATAACAACTTGTTCGTCTTGTTTATGTCCTTATTTTACTTTCACAAGATATATCCAAAACCAAAAGACAAAATCAAACATAAACAAAACAAAGCGGAAACAGGTCATACAATAATCGTAAAATTATTCGATCAATCAATGAATGAATCAATCAGAACTGTTTGTTTTTGAAAGGCCATTAAGCAGCTATAACCCTACTAAGGGGGCTCCCTGATGTGTCATGTCCGACATTTTTAAGGGCTCTATTATAGCCCTTGTATGGGGATAAATAGCTTCAAGCCCCATCCCCTTTTCCTCCCCTAACCTTACTTGCCTTGTGTCGCTGCTATTATTAACAATACAATGGGTGATCCATGTACTACAATAAACCAACTAGGACAACTAGACCCCCCACCCCACCCTCCGCCCCCATTGTAGATCTTATAAATAATAATATATATAAAAGCGATTTGGGTTCTGCGTTAAATCGAAAGTAAAGAATTTATACAACAGTATTCCAGTTTAAAATACAATCATGAAAAAATCGGATCTGCCCGAAACCAAAAATAACCTAGCCTACGATCAAGCCTAAGGGGATATAACAGCTAGTACACGGACATTTTTTGTTGTTCTATAAGAACTGTCGTTCGATGGCTGCTGATTGCCTCCCCTCGTATATATCCAAGCTTGACATATTTCCCAACAGTCTCTACGTTGCGTCATCAGCATTCACCCACAGGGCGAAGTGCTGACAGCTGGCTGTGACAAGTTATTTCAATTTACGGTCCACAACGACAGGTGTCTAATGCATTTTTCACTTTGGTCTAGAGTCTTATTTTGCTCTGTGTTGTTTTATTATTAGCTTTGTCATTACGTTTACCGGTGACGTTCTCAAGATTAAAAAAAAAAAAAGGTCAATGACGTCATCCAATCAATGACTCTACCGTGACTTTACAGCAGTGGTTTTCACAAGTCTGGGCCCTGGATTTAATTATAAAACCAAAATTAAAGGACAAGAATATGTATAATGACTTTGTTCCATAATATCAAGTGCTGAACCTAGGGATTTCGGGACCGGGGGGGGCTTGGGGCTTGGGGGCCCCTGTAGTTGGAAATTGGATACCATGATATGAGATATATACTTAATATTTAATGTACAGCAATGTTTTGGGGGCCCCCCATCGTTGGACCATTTAATTTGGACCCCAATTTCATTCCCTAGTTACGCCTCTGTAATATTTAGGCGAACAAACTAGTGTTAATTAAGTGAAAACCTACACACCATTATCTACTATCCTCTTTTCGTTTGTTATTTAGTCATGATTTTTATTGTTTCCACGTGGGGTCGAGAAAAATAAAAAAATTTATTTGGTCGAAACTTTTTCATTATAGGCCAACAAGCGTAAAAGTTGAGTGAGGTTCCACTAAAGAGCGTGAAATACATTTCTTATGATCACAAAGTATATATATATATATATATATATATATATATATATGTAAGTGATGCTTCGTAAGTGATGTTTGTGGTGTAAGATTGTGTTATTTGTGTCCATGTAAACGTGTAAGTATGTCCCCATGTAAACGGTAAGAGTGTGTGTCCATGTGAACGTGTAAGAGTGTGTGTGTCCAAGGTAAACGTGTAAGAGTGTGTGTGTCCATGTGAACGTGTAAGAGTGTGTGAGTCCATGTGAAACGTGTAAGATGTGTCCATGTGAACGTGTAAGAGTGTGTGTGTTCATGTGAACGTGTAAGAGTGTGTGTGTCCATGTGAACGTGTAAGAGTGTGTGTGTGTCCATGTGAACGTGTAAGAGTGTGTGTCCATGTGGAACGTGTAAGAGTGTGTGTGTCCATGTGAATGTGTAAGAGTGTGTGTGTCCATGTGAACGTGTAAGAGTGTGTGTCCATGTAAACGTGTAAGAGTGTGTGTCCCCATGAACGTGTAAGAGCGTGTGTCCATGTGAACGTGTAAGACGTATGCTGTATATACATCTAGATGGGAGCTCATCTCAAATGATAGCAATGTGGGACAGAGTTGGACTATTTTGCATGTTCTATTGAAATAATACAGGGTCATCCCGTTTAACGACAGGTTGAGTTAACGACGTACTTGGTAATTAACAATTTCAGTAAATCATCAACACGTCTTATATAACGACGCGGAATTTTAGTTATCCATCTTCAAATACGTGTTGTTGTAAGGTCCTGTGTTAGTTGTGTGTCTGACCATAATGTCTGTACATGTTGTTTGTCATGTGTTACTTATGTGTCTGAGCACAGTGTCTGTATGTGTTGTCTGCCCTGTGTTATTTGTGTGTCTTTGAGCACAATGTCTGTATGTGTTGTCTGCCCTGTGATAGTTGTGTGTCTGGAGCACAGTGTCTGTATGTGTTGTCTGTCCTTGTGTTATTTGTCTGTCTGAGCACACTGTCTGTATGTGTTGTCTGCCCTGTGTTAGTTGTGTGTCTGAGCACAGTGTCTGTATGTGTTGTCTGTCCTGTGTTATTTGTCTGTCTGAGCACAGTGTCTGTATGTGTTGTCTGCCCTGTGTTACTTGTGTGTCTGAGCACAGTGTCTGTATGTATTGGTCTGTCCTGTGTTATTTGTCTGTCTCAGCACAATGTCTGTAGTGGTTGTCTGTCCTGTGTTACTTGTGTGTCTGAGCACAGTGTCTGTATGTGTTGTCTGTCCGGTGTTAGTTGTCTGTCTGAGCACAGTGCTTGTATGTGTTGTCTGTCCTGTGTTATTTGTCTGTCTGAGCACAGCGTTCGTATGTGTTGTCTGTACTGTGCTATTTGTCTGTCTGAGCACCCAGTATGTAGTACTTGAGCCGGACAGATTCATCCCTACCATTATTGTACTTACTGGTGAACTACAACTTGGTGAATGCAAATTTTAGAATGGATAACCGTCGTTAAACTAGATTGTTGTTTACCTGTTTCCAGTTACTTGTGAAAATATAATCTTCGTGTGTCTAAGAGACTGAAGCCATGTAACTGGTCATTAGCATCACATGAAATCTGTGTACCACCCCCTCCTTTAAAAGAACCTCCGTTTTTCCCCATGTAGCGGTAAATCAAACCATGATTTATCTAACATTGATTTATCTAACAGTGATTTATCAAACAGTGATGATCTAACAGTGATTTATCAAACAGTGATTTATCAATTCCTTCCCCACACAGTACATCAAGCTGTGGTTACCTGTCCCACCTGCTGTGATTTATTCCCCGTAACTGGTTGGACCACTTAAAGATTCAAGCGCACAAACACTCACGCACGGAACACACGCACATACACACGTGAGCTAAGCCGCTGAGATTTACGGTCTCATCTACCGCGCCTTGTTCTTTTTTTAAAGCCGCCCCCCTCCACCCTTTCTCCCATCCTCTCCTCTTCCCCGCCCACCATCATCAGTCTGTCTGTACTCTTGTAAAGATCTGGACTCATAACTTTTTATATGTGGAAATTATCCACCTACCCCTCTCTCTCTCTCTTGATGTCCCCCCCCCCTTTACGATCAACGACCACCATACCTTCGAGAGAAGATAGAAACTTTTCCAATCCCCCCCCACACACAGCGCCCCCCCGCCCTCTTTCCACACCCCTCACGCATGTCTGGCTCCCGACTTTAAAAATGGAGGAGACTACCCTCCCCGCGCCCACATAACCCCCAACCTTTAAGGTTAATAAGTTGTTTGTGTGTGTGTGTGTGTGTGTGTGTGTGTGTGTATGTGTGTTTACAGTTAAGGAAACCACACGCTGTTATTTATTGGTATGGTCGGGGAAAGTCCAGATAGTTGTATAATGTCAGGGTGGAGGGGTGGTTGGGGGGGGAGGGCGAATAGCAAACAAAACACAGTGTCGGTACAGGTGGGTCGCTGCGTCGTTGGTTGGGAGACAGTTTGAACAGTGATAAATAAATGTTAGATCAGTAGGCTTTAATGGGGGTCAATGAGATTCAACACGTTCAGCGTGTGATCAAGTGATCTAAATGGGACGGAGACACCACACACACACACACACGCGGGGTCTTAGATGATAATTTGGTTATTCCGCACCCCATCCCCGCCCCCTCGAGGTCGATATTGTGGCAACTCTTTCCTCTTCCTGTTGTTGTCTTCCCTCCTCACAACGCAATACCTTCCTCCTCCTCTTGTTCTGCACTTTAACCCCCCCCCCCCAATCTTTATGTGTGTGTGTGTGAGCGTGATTTGCGTTGTTCAAGCTGACCAATATTCATCACTTGTCCGACTTCCTTCTGCTTCAATTTGTCTACTGTCCAGCACATGTCAGGCTATTTTGTCTACTGTCCGGCGCATGTCAGGCTATTTGTCTACTGTCCAGCACATGTCCGGCTATTTGTCTACAATCCAGCACATGTCAGGCTATTTGTCTACTGTCCAGCACATGTCCGGCTATTTGTCTACTATCCAGCACACATGTCAGGCTATTTTGTCTACTATCCAGCACATGTCAGGCTATTTTGTCTACTGTCCAGCACATGTCAGGCTATTTTGTCTACTGTCCAGCACATGTCAGGCTATTTTGTCTACTGTCCAGCACATGTCAGGCTATTTTGTCTACTGTCCAGCACATGTCAGGCTATTTTGTCTACTGTCCAGCACATGTCCGGCTATTTGTCTACTGTCCAGCACATGTCAGGCTATTTTGTCTACTGTCCAGCACATGTCAGGCTATTTTGTCTACTGTCCAGCACATGTCAGGCTATTTTGTCTACTGTCCAGCACATGTCAGGCTATTTTGTCTACTATCCAGCACATGTCAGGCTATTTTGTCTACTATCCAGCACATGTCAGGCTATTTTGTCTACTATCCACAGCACATGTCAGGCTATTTTGTCTACTATCCAGCACATGTCAGGCTATTTTGTCTACTATCCAGCACATGTCAGGCTATTTTGTCTACTATCCAGCACATGTCAGGCTATTTTGTCTACTATCCAGCACATGCTTCAGCTTATTTGTCCACCTCTCATTGATATTATTGTCCCCCCACACTTCAATGCAGTAGTCATCCTACACTGTAATATGTGTCTGTCATGTCTACCTACTCCCCTCCCTCCCCCCAACACACACACACACTCTTCTTCTTTATTCTCTATGTCTATATCACCATCATCCTTTTTGAATAAAATCTTTCTGGCTTGATAGATTAAAATATATACTCGTTCCTCTATCACCACTTCTGTCTTAATTCCTCATCAATTAATTCATATATCAATGTCTCTCTCTCTCTCTCTCTCTTATTCATCTATCAATGAGTGTGTCTCTGTATTCCGTCTTAGCGTGTCTTTTATGATTTATAAAGAATGTGTCTCTAAATGTGTCTATCACCAAATATTTTCTTCTATATAATCCACATCGACCTTCACCTTGCCTTTCCACCAGGACAAGCCCCACCTCCTCTATCTGTCGTATCAGCATACTCTCTCTCTCTCTCTCTCTCTCTCAACATCCTGTCTACTCGACTCCCAGACACGCAATTTTATAAAGGTTAGAGATGGACCACTTAAATTTCATGTAAATGATATCATGAGACTGAGAGTTTAATTCAATTAAAATGAATAAAAACAAGAGAGGGATATTTTTTCACCACCCTCCCTTTCCCACCCTATTTCCATCCTCACCCCCCTATTTCCCACATTTCTCAAGCCATATTACGCAGAACATGATATGAGTAAATTCAATTTAAAAAGTCTCACAGCATTGGTGTTCATTTTATTGTTTCTTTGTCAATGTAACGCCGAAACACAGACACACAATCAGACACAAACAATCAAACACACAGAAACAGCAGATGACACTACATCCTGATCACAGGCACACAATCCAACACACAGAAACAGCAGATGACACTACATCCTGATCACAGGCACACAATCCAACACACAGAAACAGCAGATGACACTACATCCTGATCACAGACACACACTCAAACACACAGAAACATCAGATGACACTACATCCTGATCACAGACACACACAATCAAACGCACATAAACAGCAGATGACACTACATCCTGATCACAGACACACAATCAAACACACAGAAAACCAGATGGCACTATATCCTGATCACAGACACACACTCAAACACACAGAAACAGCAGATGACACTACATCCTGATCACAGACACACACCCAAACACACAGAAACATCAGATGACACTACACCCAATCCTGTGCCGTATCTATGGAGGGATGGGAGGTAGCGATCAAACCCTATGGGCACTCTGACTTTGTTACCATCAAGGGGGCAGCATTTTCACCACTTGAGTATTGTTTTAACACGGGACAGGAGCGGCATTCTTAGACCCCCTTTCCCTTAACTTAACACAGTTAAGTTACATGGTAAAATAGAACACAATTACGTTCTTTTTTCTGTCTTTATCTGGTTGGCGATTGTCCGATCTTTGATTTATCCGGTCTATTAAAAAAATGGAGGAACAAATAGGTGATTTTGCAAAACAAACAAAAAAGGAGTTTTCTAATGTTCAGGTAAAATATTTAGAAAAATGTCGGCGTATCCGGCTTTTGCATTATCCGGTATGACCTTTTGTCTTTGGCCAGATAATCCAGAGTCTAGTGTTATTAAACTCTAAAGTCCAAGGTTTAAGCTTTAAGTCGAGCTTCCAATTGCACGTATGACAAAGACAAAAAGGGTACATATGAAGCACTGCATTGCACCGGGTGCACTTCCGGTCCGTACATAGCAGACGACCCATTCATAAATAACACTATCCATCATTTACTTCCTGTCAAGATAAAATTGTCGAGATTTCCTCTATCGAAATGTAGAAATCATCTCGTCTTTTCCGCCGTGGGTGGACATTTTTTTCCCCGTACACATCTCGGGGGATTTCTCGCTTTTAATTTTGTTTTTCTTTGCTGATCTAATAAAATATAGAACTTTAACAAACACACGATCAATTGTTCTGAAGAACTTTTACAATCAATGGAAGTTCTTAAGAAGATTATTAAAAATGTAAAAAAAAAGGGAAAGAAAATATCATTTGTATTAAATTGCTTTTAATTAACATCTTTCGTAGTTGCCATGGCTACGGATTTTTCTTAATGTTTCCTACCATTGTGAGGGCAGCGATTAGTTATTTTATTATTTCAACAAATACAAATGTTTGACTATACGTTAGTAGGTGTGTGTGTGTGTGTGTGTGATTGAGTGTCTGTCAGCATACTTGTTTTCATATTTGGTCGTAAGTCAGTGATCGTGTTTGTGTGGTTCTATTATAGATGTCTCTATCCCACTGGTTTTCAGTCTATTATATGCCGTTTACTACTTAACTTTGACTCGAAACGATTACAAAATATTCACTTTAAATCAGAGCTAATTATCTATATAAATAATAGTGGTCTCGCGTCTGCGTGATATCGAAAGTGAAAACCAAGAATTCAAAATGGCGTCTTGCAGGCGTCGCGATTCGATAAATGTTTTTTTTTTTTAAATCTACAGTTTTTAATAGTTTCTGCGGTTTCCAAACATGAAACCCAAATGCCAAAATGTGAAATAATTCCATTTAAATATTATTTTATTTTTGTATTTCTACAACATATTTCATCTTTAAATTGTAATAAAAAATCATGAAAAAATCGGATTCTGCTCCTAAACCAAAAAATAACATAGCCTACTGATCAAACCTAAGGGGATATAACTTTATGCAAAAGGTTTCGCAGGGTACAGTGTTAGTTAGAAATTAAAAGCGCAATAAATACAAAAACATTATTCATAAAAAAATAAATAAATCTATTTTATAAATAAAAATAAACAACAACACCCACTAGATATCGGTCGACCAAAATATGTAAAGTATTTGATTGTAATGTAGATATAGGCGGCTAGGCGCAGTGCTAGCCACACAATCTCTTTATATGTCGTGGTTACAGAAACAGATGAATTCTACACTTACATATATAATTGTTCAAAGAGATGACTTTGAGGACAGTGTATTTGTGGGTAGGGAAATATCACGACTCGACAAATTCACCATATCCTACTATATGTAAGACATATACTACTTGAAGGACATACACTATGTGTAAGATATACACTATACGTAAGACATATTCTATATGCAAGACTTACACTATATGAAGGATATACTGTATGTATGACATGCATTACACGCAATACATACACTATATGTAACACACATACTTATAGAAAGATGTGCACATACCGAAATTAATATTTTGTGTACAATGAACGAAGGCATGACAATAGGTAGCTTTATAAAGACATTAAGTTAAAAAAATGCAAATGTTTACATCAATATGTTAAGTAAAGAGGTCAGAACTCAAACCAATTATATGTTTTTTTATTATAGAACAGAACAAAGTATGTAAACATCATGAGGGCGCCCCATAGATAGCTAACTATAAAGACAGTGCCGAACCTAGGGATTTGGGGCCTCTTTGGGGGCCCCTGCATTTTGATATGCAATACCATGAATTGAGATTATGTACTTAATATTTAATGTAAATCAATTTTTTGCCCCCCCCCCCCCCAAGCTGGGGTCCAAGGGGGACTATCTAATTTGGACAACCCCTCCCTCCCCCGACCATAGGTAGGCCTCTGTTATAAAGACACAAAGTTACAGTGAAAACTATGTGACTAGTCAAGCTAAACTATTCCGACAGTAATATTATAATCTGTCTAAATAAATTACGTCGTGCGCCACCAGAAATGTTTATAAAAAGAAACAAAAACTAAATTCTGCTCGACAGTCGGAATTGGATTTGGAACAATGACACCCAATGTCTTAACTATAGAAGTATAACTAGATTTATTTTACCATTAAAACAAAACATTCCATTAGCGAGTAAACTCTGTGACATTAACAAATGGCTCGTCTGCTATGAGTATTAATATTGAATGGATGAAAAGAAGAAATGACAGAATTCATGAAATCGGAATTCAATCAAATTCGATTTGGTAAGTTTCCATCATAATTGAGATTTAACAGATTTCTCAGATTTCTTAAGGAGCATTTCGACATCTGTTTCAGTTCTGGATATCATATACCTAGAAACAAATTTGTCGATCATCTATCAAATCTATCTAATCAAAGACGACAAGCTATCACGTTCACATACTGATGCTGAACTTTGGTTGGTTCTGTTGAGTGATGAGCCTGGTTACGATAGAATTTATACGTAGACTAAATATGTTATGTTCACTTCACTGGCTAATATATGAAACAGAAATCAGTGCAGTGCACAATACAACAAATACTTTAATACAACTATAATACAACTTTGCTTATACAACGATCTCCTAACTAATTCTACTATAACAAAAAAACTACTTAGATCTACCACTGTCTACTCTAAGCCTGTCAGCACTATTCTGTCCTCTAATGTCTACTCTAAGCCTGTCAGCACTATTCTGTCCTCTAATGTCTACTCTAAGCCTGTCAGCACTATTCTGTCCTCTAATGTCTAATCTAAGCCTGTCAGCACTATTCTGTCCTCTAATGTCTACTCTAAGCCTGTCAGCACTATTCTGTCCTCTAATGTCTACTCTAAGCCTGTCAGCACTATTCTGTCCTCTAATGTCTACTGTCTACTGCCCTACTGCATATTCTCTACCGTACTGTACTGCCTACTCTACTCTACTCTATTCTCTACTCTACTCTACTGCCTGCTCTAATCTACTCTACTGCCTGCTCTACTCTACTCTACTACCTACTGTCTTACTGCATAGTCTCTACTCTACTGGTTATTAACGTATTTTAACTTAATTATAAAGCTCGGGGGGGGGGGTAAGGGGGTGATCACGCTCTCAATGCATGTGTCATTACGGACAACAAAGTAAGTTGGGAGCTTGGCTTGACCATGACCTTGGGTTACGTAACATGGTCAACTAAGACGAGTCACTTGTTTGGGAGGGGGGAAAGTTTCACCTGTCGGTGTAGAGAGAGGAGGGGGGAGAAGGTGGGGGTAAATTCTAAACGCTACAAGCCTCATTGGTAAACATTGCGCTCAATAAAACACGAACAATAAAAATCATTCCACTCTAAGAATACATTAAACAAGACG
Organism: Bulinus truncatus; assembly: GCA_021962125.1. Classification (NCBI taxonomy): domain Eukaryota; kingdom Metazoa; phylum Mollusca; class Gastropoda; family Planorbidae; genus Bulinus; species Bulinus truncatus. Next base: position 3,374,077 of record JAGDYQ010000067.1, on the reverse strand, counting down.
CATATCAATTTTTTTTACCGTTTTTTACTATATAAGCTATATTAATAATTATGTCATTTTCATGGCCCCATTCTACACCTTATACGTTCAATAACCCATTCATTTGGTGCGAAATACTGCAGCACGTAGTTTCACCAAGATTGACGTCACACGTGTTCTGCGCAGTAGAGTATTTATTCTTCAGCCACAATAATTTGATTTTCGAAAAACATCCTTTACAATTACACAATTGAATTCATAAACATTTCCAAAACTTACAAATATTTACTGAAAGCTAAAATACGTACTGATGCATAACACAAAAATGCGCTAACACGTCCTGTGTCCAGAATGGAACAGGCTTAATTGCTTGTTTTAAAACTTTACTTTATTTCGTTCTTTACTAATGCATTATTAAACAACGCTGAAATGTTTGTTTTTTTTAAATTACCCGTTTCCGTATCAAAGAGTATAAGAAAGATATAGACCCCCCCCCTAACCAATAGATATCACAGGGCAACAGCCAAAAAATCGTCAGGGGTTTTTCAACTGATTTAGACTCATTTTGGTGTTCTGAATCCGAATATCACATTGATTTTGTTCGGTCAGGTCAACTTCTTGAGATACAGCCATAAACCTACCTGACGAGCTATATGTATTCTAATATCAATGGTTTTGAGTTCAATCATTTCTCACTGCGAAGAAATTTCTGTACCAGCGTTCAGAGATCTTCCCGACAGCGATGATGAGGCCACCACTTTAGACGAGGGAGGAAATACAGAAGAGGAATATGAATCACAAGATGGTCCACAGCCGTTCTCACAATGTGAGCTTACTGGTCTGGTTCGGGATCTCAGCTTGTCGACAGAGAGAAGATATTGATTCCATCGCTACACATGAAGCTTGCTACTGAAACAGTTTACGCGCGCTCTGGATAAGGGATGGAGGTGCTTCAACTACATGTGCCGAGCATTTCCTCAACTGACCATTGATAATTAAATAATGGTATTGATTTTACGGCTTACAGATACGGCAGCCTATAAATAACTGCTAAGAAATTCAGTGTCCTCCATGAACCCTTTGAGTTCTGTCGCCTGAAACCGTTTGTACAGGAGGGTGAATAACGGGCTAAAAATACGTAGTGCAGCAACCTCTACAAGACCCAACAGCAGCTTGATAGAGACTTTCCAAAAACTCGGTGTTGATGAGTATAAGATGCCTCCTGTTCTTACATTACGGAGAAGTTTCCTGAATACCCTGGAGCGATGAGCGATGAGCAGGAAGAAAGGTTCCATCAGGACATCCGCCAAATGGAGGAAAGGTACCAGGGGAGGTGGGATGCAGTCATGCTGGTATTGGACAGATGTATATTAATGAATAGTCTGAAGCTATGTTTGTCTATCTATCTATCTATCTATCTATCTATCTATCTATCTATCTATCTATCTATCTATCTATCTATCTATCTATCTATCTATCTATCTATCTATCTATCTATCTACCTACCTACCTACCTACCTACCTACCTATCTATCTATCTATCTATCTATCTATCTATCTATCTATCTATCTATCTATCTATCTATCTATCTATCTATCTATCTATCTATCTATCTATCTATCTATCTATCTATCTGTCTGCCTGCTTGCCTGTCTGTCAGTCTGTCTGTCTATCTATCTGTCTATCTATCCGTCCTTCCGTTTGTCTGTCCATCCATCCGTCCGTCCATATCTCTCTCTCTCTCTCTCTCTCTCTCTCTCTCTCTATATATATATATATATATATATATATATATATATATATATATGTCCGTTCCGTCTGTCTTTCTGTCTTTTCGTCCATCCGTTTGTCTTTCCTATCGCTTGTCTATTTCCTTATCTATAATGCATCGATCTATCCCATCCATGTCTCTATATCTCTGTCTGTCTGTCTGTCTCTACCTATCTATCCAGTCTCATTTCGTCATGTCCTTTTGTGGCCGTGTGATACACTTCTCTCGTCTAAATTTAATCTCTGCTGCTCCTGCCTACACGTATACATAATTGAACACAGAGATAACGTGCCGTACCCCCCCCAACCTCTCTCTCTCCCCCCCCCTTCCCAGTTCTAATATTTGTAGACCCTTGTGTGAGTGTCTATTTTGAACTTTTAGAACTTTAGCTTTTTATTTTCTTGGCCTGCACTGGTCCTGATTACATCGGCCCATGGCTGTTTTAAGACCATCGTAGGCCCTAGGCACTTTCAAAGCCGTAGGCCCTCCCCGGACTTCTTTTTTTATATTTTTCAAGAATGCACTCCCCCACCTGGCAGGGGCCCCGCAATTAACATGATCTAATAAATAGTCATTGTTGTTATTGTAAAGAAAAAAATTAAAAGAGGGGCCTCGCAAGGCTCCGTTAAATTGGGCCCCGTAATTCGTAAGGCCGGCCCTGCCTCACAAGATCGTATCAGACATGTTAAGTTCACAATGAACGGTTGAGAAGTTTCACATCTTATAACATATTGTACACATTTTAAAATTTAATTTGTTCATTTTTCAAAATTGTAATGGCTAAAAATAGTTTCAAGGGAGTTAATTTTATTTATTTTAGTACTCTGTATATTAAAATTTATATAAAATATTCATATTTCTTAGACACCATCAATTTATTTCATTGATCGGAAAAATGAACGATTCGCCTAACATCTTTAACTCCGGTTGGCGGTTTCTTTCATAAATTTACCAATAAAATTTGTTTCGGAGAGTATCACAAAATAATTTTGGCATGATATTTTGTGATCTCTCCTTCCTGGTCTAAGAGACATACCATGATCCACTGGAGATGGATCATAGGGGTTCTCTAGTCAGGAAAAAAAACCCATTACTTGCGAGGGTGGTGGGTCTGTGGTCAATGAGGACTATCCGAGACCGCAGTATTCATAGCTGGCGGTGGTGACGGATGTGGTCGGCACACAACACCCTTCCACTCCGTCCCACTCAAGTACACCTGCGCAGCTTGCCATTTCCGGCTGAGGGCCACAGGCACACTACACCCTCCCGTCTGTCCGAGTGGCAGGAAAAAACTCCCTTCTCCTTGCCATTCTGGCCGACCGGCAGTACACACAATTCCTGCTGGTCTGGCCGGTTTGGCAAGGATTAAAACCCATCTTTCTGCCATCCCTGCAGATGATAGCGGGAACACTCACCCCGCCGCTCTGTAGGCATGGCAGACGTGCATCAACGCCGCCAACAATGTTGGTGTGGTAGACACACTACACCCGTACCATAACCGCCAACCGGAGTTAAAGATGTTAGGCGAATCGTTCATTTTTCCGATCAATGAAATAAATTGATGGTGTCTAAAATATGAATATTTTATATAAATTTTAATATACAGAGTACTAAAATAAATAAAATTAACTCCCTTGAAACTATTTTTAGCCATTACAATTTTGAAAAATGAACAAATTAAATTTTAAAATGTGTACAATATGTTATAAGATGTGAAACTTCTCAACCGTTCATTGTGAACTTAACATGTCTGATACGATCTTGTGAGGCAGGGCCGGCCTTACGAATTACGGGGCCCAATTTAACGGAGCCTTGCGAGGCCCCTCTTTTAATTTTTTTCTTTACAATAACAACAATGACTATTTATTAGATCATGTTAATTGCGGGGGCCCCTGCCAGGCCCAGAGTGCATTCTTGAAAAATATAAAAAAAAAGAAGTCGGGGAGGGCCTACGGCTTTGAAAGTGCCTAGGGCCTACGATGGTCTTAAAACAGCCATGGGCCGATGTAATCAGGACCAGTGCAGGCCAAGAAAATAAAAAGCTAAAGTTCTAAAAGTTCAAAATAGACACTCACACAAGGGTCTACAAATATTAGAACTGGGAAGGGGGGGGGAGAGAGAGAGGTTGGGGGGGGTACGGCACGTTATCTCTGTGTTCAATTATGTATACGTGTAGGCAGGAGCAGCAGAGATTAAATTTAGACGAGAGAAGTGTATCCACACGGCCACAAGGACATGACGAAATGAGACTGGATAGATAGGTAGAGACAGACAGACAGACAGAGATATAGAGACATGGATGGGATAGATCGATGCATTATAGATAAGGAAATAGACAAGCGATAGGAAAGACAAACGGATGGACGAAAAGACAGAAAGACAGACGGAACGGACATATATATATATATATATATATATATATATATATATATATAGAGAGAGAGAGAGAGAGAGAGAGAGAGAGAGAGATATGGACGGACGGATGGATGGACAGACAAACGGAAGGACGGATAGATAGACAGATAGATAGACAGACAGACTGACAGACAGGCAAGCAGGCAGACAGATAGATAGATAGATAGATAGATAGATAGATAGATAGATAGATAGATAGATAGATAGATAGATAGATAGATAGATAGATAGATAGATAGATAGATAGATAGATAGATAGATAGGTAGGTAGGTAGGTAGGTAGGTAGGTAGATAGATAGATAGATAGATAGATAGATAGATAGATAGATAGATAGATAGATAGATAGATAGATAGATAGATAGATAGATAGATAGATAGATAGATAGATAGACAAACATAGCTTCAGACTATTCATTAATATACATCTGTCCAATACCAGCATGACTGCATCCCACCTCCCCTGGTACCTTTCCTCCATTTGGCGGATGTCCTGATGGAATCCTTTCTTCCTGCTCATCGCTCATCGCTCCAGGGTATTCAGGAAACTTCTCCATGTGTAAGAACAGGAAGTGCATCTTTATACTCATCAAACACCCGAGTTTTTGGAAGTCCTCTATCATGCTGCTGATGAGTCTGTCGTGGTTTGCTGCCTTCTTGTTCCCCAGGAAGTTATTCACCACCTGCACAAACGATTTCCAGGCGGCGAACTCAAGGAGTTCATGGAGTTTTGGAACTCTGTGTTCTTTATGGGCTGCCGTATCTGTGGGCCGTCGAAAATACCGGCCTTCAGCTTATCAATGGTCAGTTGAGGAAATGCTCGGCACATGTAGTTGAAGCACCTCCCATCCTTGTCCAGAGCGCGCGTAAACTGTTTCATTAACCCAAGCTTCATGTGTAGCGATGGAATCAATATCTTCTCTCTGTCGACAAGCTGAGATCCCGAACCAGACCAGTAAGCTCACATTGTGAGAACGGCTGTGGACCATCTTGTGATTCATATTCCTCTTCTGTATTTCCTCCCTCGTCTAAAGTGGTGGCCTCATCATCGCTGTCGGGAAGATCTCTGAACGCTGGTACAGAAATTTCTTCGCAGTGAGAAATGATTGAACTCAAAACCATTGATATTAGAATACATATAGCTCGTCAGGTAGGTTTATGGCTGTATCTCAAGAAGTTGACCTGACCGAACAAAATCAATGTGATATTCGGATTCAGAACACCAAAATGAGTCTAAATCAGTTGAAAAACCCCTGACGATTTTTTGGCTGTTGCCCTGTGATATCTATTGGTTAGGGGGGGGGTCTATATCTTTCTTATACTCTTTGATACGGAAACGGGTAATTTAAAAAAAACAAACATTTCTAGCGTTTGTTCCAATAATGCATTAGTAAAGAACGAAATAAAGTAAAGTTTTAAAACAAGCAATTAAGCCTGTTCCATTTCTGGACTGGGACGTGTTAGCTTGCATTTTTGTGTTATGCATCAGTACGTATTTTAGCTTTCGAGTAAATATTTGTAAGTTTTGGAGATGTTTATGAATTCAATTGTGTAATTGTTAAGGATGTTTTTCGAAAATCAAATTATTGTGGCTGAAGAATAAATACTCTACTGCGCAGAACACGTGTGACGTCAATCTTGGTGAAACTACGTGCAGCAGGTATTTTTGCACCAAATGAATGGGTTATTGAACATTATAAGGTGTAGAATGGGGCCATGAAAATGACACTAGATGTATTACTATAGCTTATATAGTAATATAGGGTAAAGTAAAAAATTGATATGCGTCTTGTTTAATGTATTCTTAGAGTGGAATGATTTTATTGTTCGTGTTTTATTGGGCGCAATGTTTACCAATGAGGCTTGTAGCGTTTAGAATTTACCCTGCCTTCTCCCCCTCCTCTCTCTACGCCGACAGGTGAGAAACTTTCCCCACTCCCAAACAAGTGACTCGTCTTAGTTGACCATCTTACGTAACCCAAGGTCATGGTCAAGCCAAGCTCCCAACTTACTTTGTTGTCCGTAATGACACATGCATTGAGAGCGTGATCACCCCCTTACCCCCCCCGAGCTTTATAATTAAGTTAAAATACGTTAATAACCAGTAGAGTAGAGACTATGCAGTAAGACAGTAGGTAGTAGAGTAGAGTAGAGCAGGCAGTAGAGTAGATTTAGAGCAGGCAGTAGAGTAGAGTGAAGAATAGGAGTAGAAATGATGACGTAGGCAGTACAGTACGGTAGAGAATATGCAGCTAGGGCAGTAGACAGTAGACATTAGAGGACCAGAATAGTGCTTGACAGGCTTAGGAAGTAGACATTAGAGGACAGAATAGTGCTGACAGGCTTAGAGTAGACATTAGAGGACAGAATAGTGCAATGACAGGCTTAGATTAGACAATGAAGAGGACAGAATAGTGCTGACAGGCTTAGAGTAGACATTAGAGGACAGAATAGTGCTTGACAGGCTTAAAGTAGACATTAGAGGACAGAATAGTGCTGACAGGCTTAGTGTAGACAGTGGTAGATCTAAGTAGTTTTTTTGTTATATTAGAATTAGTTAGGAGATCGTTGTATAAGCAAAGTTGTATTATAGTTGTATTAAAGTATTTGTTGTATTGTGCACTGCACTGATTTCTGTTTCATATATTAGCCAGTGAAGTGAACATAACATATTTAGTCTACGTATAAATTCTATCGTAACCAGGCTCATCACTCAACAGAACCAACCAAAGTTCAGCATCAGTATGTGAACGTGATAGCTTATCGTCTTTGATTAGATAGATTTGATAGATGATCGACAAATTTATTTCTAGGTTTCTCGATATCCAGAACTGAAACAGGATGTCGAAATGCTCCTTAAGAAATCTGAGAAATCTGTTAAATCTCAATTATGATGGAAACTTACCAAATCGAATTTGATTGAATTCCGATTTCATGAATTCTGTCATTTCTTCTTTTCATCCATTCAATATTAATACTCATAGCAGACGAGCCATTTGTTAATGTCACAGAGTTTACTCGCTAATGGAATGTTTTGTTTTAATGGTAAAATAAATCTAGTTATACTTCTATAGTTAAGACATTGGGTGTCATTGTTCCAAATCCAATTCCGACTGTCGAGCAGAATTTAGTTTTTGTTTCTTTTTATAAACATTTCTGGTGGCGCACGACGTAATTTATTTAGACAGATTATAATATTACTGTCGGAATAGTTTAGCTTGACTAGTCACATAGTTTTCACTGTAACTTTGTGTCTTTATAACAGAGGCCTACCTATGGTCGGGGGAGGGAGGGGTTGTCCAAATTAGATAGTCCCCCTTGGACCCCAGCTTGGGGGGGGGGGGGGCAAAAAATTGATTTACATTAAATATTAAGTACATAATCTCAATTCATGGTATTGCATATCAAAATGCAGGGGCCCCCAAAGAGGCCCCAAATCCCTAGGTTCGGCACTGTCTTTATAGTTAGCTATCTATGGGGCGCCCTCATGATGTTTACATACTTTGTTCTGTTCTATAATAAAAAAACATATAATTGGTTTGAGTTCTGACCTCTTTACTTAACATATTGATGTAAACATTTGCATTTTTTTAACTTAATGTCTTTATAAAGCTACCTATTGTCATGCCTTCGTTCATTGTACACAAAATATTAATTTCGGTATGTGCACATCTTTCTATAAGTATGTGTGTTACATATAGTGTATGTATTGCGTGTAATGCATGTCATACATACAGTATATCCTTCATATAGTGTAAGTCTTGCATATAGAATATGTCTTACGTATAGTGTATATCTTACACATAGTGTATGTCCTTCAAGTAGTATATGTCTTACATATAGTAGGATATGGTGAATTTGTCGAGTCGTGATATTTCCCTACCCACAAATACACTGTCCTCAAAGTCATCTCTTTGAACAATTATATATGTAAGTGTAGAATTCATCTGTTTCTGTAACCACGACATATAAAGAGATTGTGTGGCTAGCACTGCGCCTAGCCGCCTATATCTACATTACAATCAAATACTTTACATATTTTGGTCGACCGATATCTAGTGGGTGTTGTTGTTTATTTTTATTTATAAAATAGATTTATTTATTTTTTTATGAATAATGTTTTTGTATTTATTGCGCTTTTAATTTCTAACTAGCTGTACCCTGCGAAACCTTTGCATAGAGTTATATCCCCTTAGGTTTGATCAGTAGGCTATGTTATTTTTTGGTTTAGGGCAGATCCGATTTTTTCATGATTTTTTATTACAATTTAAAGATGAAATATGTTGTAGAAATACAAAAATAAAATAATATTTAAATGGAATTATTTCACATTTTGGCATTTGGGTTTCATGTTTGGAAACCGCAGAAACTATTAAAAACTGTAGATTTAAAAAAAAAAAACATTTATCGAATCGCGACGCCTGCAAGACGCCATTTTGAATTCTTGGTTTTCACTTTCGATATCACGCAGACGCGAGACCACTATTATTTATATAGATAATTAGCTCTGATTTAAAGTGAATATTTTGTAATCGTTTCGAGTCAAAGTTAAGTAGTAAACGGCATATAATAGACTGAAAACCAGTGGGATAGAGACATCTATAATAGAACCACACAAACACGATCACTGACTTACGACCAAATATGAAAACAAGTATGCTGACAGACACTCAATCACACACACACACACACACACACACACACACCTACTAACGTATAGTCAAACATTTGTATTTGTTGAAATAATAAAATAACTAATCGCTGCCCTCACAATGGTAGGAAACATTAAGAAAAATCCGTAGCCATGGCAACTACGAAAGATGTTAATTAAAAGCAATTTAATACAAATGATATTTTCTTTCCCTTTTTTTTTACATTTTTAATAATCTTCTTAAGAACTTCCATTGATTGTAAAAGTTCTTCAGAACAATTGATCGTGTGTTTGTTAAAGTTCTATATTTTATTAGATCAGCAAAGAAAAACAAAATTAAAAGCGAGAAATCCCGAGATGTGTACGGGGAAAAAAATGTCCACCCGGCGGAAAAGACGAGATGATTTCTACATTTCGATAGAGGAAATCTCGACAATTTTATCTTGACAGGAAGTAAATGATGGATAGTGTTATTTATGAATGGGTCGTCTGCTATGTACGGACCGGAAGTTACCCGGTGCAATGCAGTGCTTCATATTACCCTTTTTGCATCTTTGTCATACGTGCAATTGGAAGCTCGACTTAAAGCTTAAACCTTGGACTTTAGAGTTTAATAACACTAGACTCTGGATTATCTGGCCAAAGACAAAAGGTCATACCGGATAATGCAAAAGCCGGATACGCCGACATTTTTCTAAATATTTTACCTGAACATTAGAAAACTCCTTTTGTTTGTTTTACCAAAATCACCTATTTGTTCCTCCATTTTTTTTAATAGACCGGATAAATCAAAGATCGGACAATCGCCAACCAGATAAAGACAGAAAAAGAACGTAATTGTGTTCTATTTTACCATGTAGCTTAACTGTGTTAGTTAAGGGAAAGGGGGGTCTAAGAATGCCGCTCCTGTCCCGTGTTAAAACAATACTCAAGTGGTGAAAATGCTGCCCCCTTGATGGTAACAAAGTCAGAGTGCCCATAGGGTTTGATCGCTACCTCCCATCCCTCCATAGATACGGCACAGGATTAGGGTGTAGTGTCATCTGATGTTTCTGTGTGTTTGAGTGTGTGTCTGTGATCAGGATGTAGTGTCATCTGCTGTTTCTGTGTGTTTGAGTGTGTGTCTGTGATCAGGATATAGTGCCATCTGATGTTTCTGTGTGTTTGATTGTGTGTCTGTGATCAGGATGTAGTGTCATCTGCTGTTTATGTGCGTTTGATTGTGTGTCTGTGATCAGGATGTAGTGTCATCTGATGTTTCTGTGTGTTTGAGTGTGTGTCTGTGATCAGGATGTAGTGTCATCTGCTGTTTCTGTGTGTTGGATTGTGTGCCTGTGATCAGGATGTAGTGTCATCTGCTGTTTCTGTGTGTTGGATTGTGTGCCTGTGATCAGGATGTAGTGTCATCTGCTGTTTCTGTGTGTTTGATTGTTTGTGTCTGATTGTGTGTCTGTGTTTCGGCGTTACATTGAAAACGAAACAATAAAATGAACACCAAGTACTGTGAGACTTTTTAAATTGAATTTACTCATATCATGTTCTGCGTAATATGGCTTGAGAAATGTGGGAAATAGGGGGGGGGGGGTGAGGATGGAAATAGGGTGGGAAAGGAGGGTGGTGAAAAAATATCCCTCTCTTGTTTTATTCATTTTAATTGAATTAAACTCTCAGTCTCATGATATCATTTACATGAAATTTAAGTGGTCCATCTCTAACCTTTATAAAATTGCGTGTCTGGGAGTCGAGTAGACAGGATGTTGAGAGAGAGAGAGAGAGAGAGTATGCTGATACGACGAATGGGGAGGTGGGGCTTGTCCTGGTGGAAAGGCAAGGTGAAGGTCGATGTGGATTATATAGAAGAAAATATTTGGTGATAGACACATTGAGAGACACATTCTTTATAAATCATAAAAGACACGCTAAGACGGAATACGAGAGACACACTCATTGATAGATGAATAAAGAGAGAGAGAGAGAGAGAGAGACATTGATATATGAATTAATTGATAGAGGAATTAAGACAGAGACATTGATAGAGGAACGAGTATATATTTTAATCTATCAAGCCAGAAAGATTTTATTCAAAAAGGATGATGGTGATATAGACATAGAGATAAAGAAGAAAGAGTGTGTGTGTGTGTTGGGGGGAGGGAGGGGAGTAGGTAGACATGACAGACACATATTACAGTGTAGGATGACTACTGCATTGAAGTGTGGGGGGGGGACAATAATATCAATGAGAGGTGGACAAATAGCCTGACATGTGCTGGATAGTAGACAAAATAGCCTGACATGTGCTGGATAGTAGACAAAATAGCCTGACATGTGCTGGATAGTAGACAAAATAGCCTGACATGTGCTGGATAGTAGACAAAATAGCCTGACATGTGCTGGATAGTAGACAAAATAGCCTGACATGTGCTGGATAGTAGACAAAATAGCCTGACATGTGCTGGATAGTAGACAAAATAGCCTGACATGTGCTGGACAGTAGACAAAATAGCCTGACATGTGCTGGACAGTAGACAAAATAGCCTGACATGTGCTGGACAGTAGACAAAATAGCCTGACATGTGCTGGACAGTAGACAAATAGCCGGACATGTGCTGGACAGTAGACAAAATAGCCTGACATGTGCTGGACAGTAGACAAAATAGCCTGACATGTGCTGGACAGTAGACAAAATAGCCTGACATGTGCTGGACAGTAGACAAAATAGCCTGACATGTGCTGGACAGTAGACAAAATAGCCTGACATGTGCTGGATAGTAGACAAAATAGCCTGACATGTGCTGGATAGTAGACAAATAGCCGGACATGTGCTGGACAGTAGACAAATAGCCTGACATGTGCTGGATTGTAGACAAATAGCCGGACATGTGCTGGACAGTAGACAAATAGCCTGACATGCGCCGGACAGTAGACAAAATAGCCTGACATGTGCTGGACAGTAGACAAATTGAAGCAGAAGGAAGTCGGACAAGTGATGAATATTGGTCAGCTTGAACAACGCAAATCACGCTCACACACACACACATAAAGATTGGGGGGGGGGGGTTAAAGTGCAGAACAAGAGGAGGAGGAAGGTATTGCGTTGTGAGGAGGGAAGACAACAACAGGAAGAGAGGAAAGAGTTGCCACAATATCGACCTCGAGGGGCGGGGATGGGGGTGGAACAACCAAATTATCATCTAAGACCCCGCGTGTGTGTGTGTGTGTGGTGTCTCCGTCCCATTTAGATCACTTGATCACACGCTGAACGTGTTGAATCTCATTGACCCCCATTAAAGCCTACTGATCTAACATTTATTTATCACTGTTCAAACTGTCTCCCAACCAACGACGCAGCGACCCACCTGTACCGACACTGTGTTTTGTTTGCTATTCGCCCTCCCCCCCCAACCACCCCTCCACCCTGACATTATACAACTATCTGGACTTTCCCCGACCATACCAATAAATAACAGCGTGTGGTTTCCTTAACTGTAAACACACATACACACACACACACACACACACACACACACACAAACAACTTATTAACCTTAAAGGTTGGGGGTTATGTGGGCGCGGGGGGAGGGTAGTCTCCTCCATTTTTAAAGTCAGGAGCCAGACATGCGTGAGGGGTGTGGAAAAGGCGGGGGGGGGCGCTGTGTGTGGGGGGGGATTGGAAAAGTTTCTATCTTCTCTCGAAGGTATGGTGGTCGTTGATCGTAAAGGGGGGGGGGACATCAAGAGAGAGAGAGAGGGGTGGAGGTGGATAATTTCCACATATAAAAAGTTATGAGTCCAGATCTTTACAAGAGTACAGACAGACTGATGATGGTGGGCGGGGGAAGAGGAGAGGATGGGAGAAAGGGTGGAGGGGGGCGGCTTTAAAAAAAGAACAAGGCGCGGTAGATGAGACCGTAAATCTCAGCGGCTTAGCTCACGTGTGTATGTGCGTGTGTTCCGTGCGTGAGTGTTTGTGCGCTTGAATCTTTAAGTGGTCCAACCAGTTACGGGAATAAATCACAGCAGGTGGGACAGGTAACCCACAGCTTGATGTACTGTGTGGGGAAGGAATTGATAAATCACTGTTTGATAAATCACTGTTAGATAAATCACTGTTTGATAAATCACTGTTAGATAAATCAATGTTAGATAAATCATGGTTTGATTTACCGCTACATGGGGAAAAACGGAGGTTCTTTTAAAGGAGGGGGGTGGTACACAGATTTCATGTGATGCTAATGACCAGTTACATGGCTTCAGTCTCTTAGACACACGAAGATTATATTTTCACAAGTAACTGGAAACAGGTAAACAACAATCTAGTTTAACGACGGTTATCCATTCTAAAATTTGCATTCACCAAGTTGTAGTTCACCAGTAAGTACAATAATGGTAAGGGATGAATCTGTCCGGCTCAAGTACTACATACTGGGTGCTCAGACAGACAAATAACACAGTACAGACAACACATACAGACACTGTGCTCAGACAGACAAATAACACAGGACAGACAACACATACAAACACTGTGCTCAGACAGACAAATAACACAGGACAGACAACACATACAGACACTGTGCTCAGACACACAAGTAACACAGGACAGACAACACTACAGACATTGTGCTCAGACAGACAAATAACACAGGACAGACAACACATACAGACACTGTGCTCAGACACACAAGTAACACAGGGCAGACAACACATACAGACACTGTGCTCAGACAGACAAATAACACAGGACAGACAACACATACAGACACTGTGCTCAGACACACAAGTAACACAGGGCAGACAACACATACAGACACTGTGCTCAGACAGACAAATAACACAGGACAGACAACACATACAGACACTGTGCTCAGACACACAACTATCACAGGGCAGACAACACATACAGACATTGTGCTCAGACACACAAATAACACAGGGCAGACAACACATACAGACACTGTGCTCAGACACACAAGTAACACATGACAGACAACACGTACAGACATTGTGCTCAGACACACAACTAACACAGGACATACAACACGTATTTGAAGATGGTTAACTGAAATTCCGCGTCGTTATATAAGACGTGTTGATGATTTACTGAAATTGTTAATTACCAAGTACGTCGTTAACTCAACCTGTCGTTAAACGGGATGACCCTGTATTATTTCAATAGAACATGCAAAATAGTCCAACTCTGTCCCACATTGCTATCATTTGAGATGAGCTCCCATCTAGATGTATATTACAGTATACGTCTTACACGTTCACATGGACACACACTCTTACACGTTCACATGGGGACACACACTCTTACACGTTTACATGGACACACACACTCTTACACGTTCACATGGACACACACACTCTTACACATTCACATGGACACACACACTCTTACACGTTCACATGGACACACACACTCTTACACGTTCACATGGACACACACACACTCTTACACGTTCACATGGACACACACACTCTTACACGTTCACATGGACACACACACTCTTACACGTTCACATGGACACACACACTCTTACACGTTCACATGGACACACACACTCTTACACGTTCACATGGACACACACACTCTTACACGTTTACATGGACACACACACTCTTACACGTTCACATGGACACACACACTCTTACACGTTTACATGGGGACACACACTCTTACACGTTTACATGGACACAAATAACACAATCTTACACACCTACACAGAAGCATCACTTACACACAGAAGCATCACTTACATATATATATATATATATATATATATATATATATATACTTTGTGATCATAAGAAATGTATTTCACGCTCTTTAGTGGAACCCTCCTCCAACTTTTACGCTTGTTGGCCTATAATGAAAAAAGTTTTTGTTTCGCGACCAAATAAATTTTTTTTTATTTTCTCGACCCACGTGGAAAGCAATAAAAATCATGACTAAATAACAAACGAAAAAGAGGATAATTGCGTCATCAATTGTGTAGGTTTTCACTTAATTAACACCCTTTAAAATGGAATATTGTGCAGAGGCGTGTTCAGGGAATGGGGATTTGGGGGTCCAAATTAGATAGTCCCCGTCCCAGTTTGATGGGGGGCCCCCAAAACATTATTTTACATTAAATATTAAGTATATTATCTCATATCATGGTATCGAATTTCAAAATGCAGGGGCCCCCAAAGAGGCAAAGCCCCCCCCCCCCGGGTCCCGAAATCCCTAGGTTCGGCACTGATATTATGGAACAAAGTCATTACACATATTCTTGATCCTTTAATTTTAATTTTATAATTATTCCAGGGCCCAGACTTGTGAAAACCGCTGCTGTAAGTCACGGTAAGTCATTGATTGGATGACGTCATTGACCTAATTTTTTTTTTAATCTTGAGAACGTCACCGGTAAACGTAATGACAATAATAATAATAACAACACAGAATAAAATAAAGACTCTAGACCAAAGTGAAAAATGCATTAGACACCTGTCGTTGTGTGACCGTAAATTGAAATAACTTGTCACAGCCAGCTGTCAGCACTTCGCCCACTGTAGGTGAATGCTGATGACGCAACGTAGAGACTGTTGGGAAATTATGTCAAGCTTGGATATATACGAGGGGAGGCAATCAGCAGCCATCGAACGACAGTTCTTATAGAACAACAAAAAATGTCCGTAAAAAAAGCGTACTAGCTGTTATATCCCCTTAGGCTTGATCGTAGCTGTTATTTTTGGATTTCGGGCAGATCCGATTTTTTCATGATTGTATTTTTAAACTGGAATACTGTTGTATAAATTCTTTACTTTCGATTTAACGCAGAACCCAAATCGCTTTTATATATATTATTATTTATAAGATCTACAATGGGGGCGGAGGGTGGGGTGGGGGGTCTAGTTGTCCTAGTTGGTGTATTGTAGTACATGGAGCACTCATTGTATTGTTACTAATAGCAGCGACACAAGGCAAGGCACGTTTGGGGAGGAAAAGGTGAGGGGGGGGGTTGTGCCATTTATCCCCATACAAGGGCTAATAGAGCCCTTAAAAATGTCGGACATGACACATCAGGGAGCCCCCTTAGTAGGGACAGCTGCTTAGTTTGCCTTTCTAAACAAACAGTTCTGATTGATTCATTCATTGATTGATCGAATAATTTTACGATTATTGTATGACCTGTTTCCGCTTTGTTTTGTTTATGTTTGATTTTGTCTTTTTGGTTTTGGATATATCTTGTGAAAGTAAAATAAGGACATAAACAAGACGAACAAGTTGTTATTGTTAGTTTAATTTTTATGTTTCAATCTATGGAGAACTTCAATAACTACACAAAATGTTTTAATTTTTTTTTTAAACAAGGTTTTTTTTTTCTTTTTACAAATTCATAACTATTTTAAGTTGTTTTGATTGTTTAATTAGTTTATACTAAGCTTTGTTAATGATTATCATTTTACGTAATGGTTTTAAACAATTCTAATAATACAGAATCATCTAATAAAATAATAGCGATTGGGGCTCTGCGTTAAATCGAAAGTAAAGAATTAATACAGTATTCCAGTTTAAAATCGTCAAACTTAATCAATAGTAATTCAAATCATGAAAAAATCGGATCTCTCCGAAACCAAAAAATAACATAATTTTGCAGGGTACATCTAGTACTTATTATAATACTTCATGAAAGAATTATCTAAATTTTGTTATGATATTCATTTATGTCAGTTTAGAAAGATTATCATTGACTACAGATCTGCCGCGCGTATCGAATAGAATTCGTTACAACAGATAACATAATCTGTGTAAGATATCATGTATAGGCCCATACTTTTTAAACAAATAGTATGAGCATGATATATGAATGATAGATGTCTTGATAGAATCATTTACAGCATGGCTCAATAAATCTGAGTAAACTGCAACATACTTATTCCAGTAATTAGTTATTCTTCTTAATTGTTTATATCTATTGTTTAATCATGAATTATCTGTGAAGATGAAACCTTTGTTTTAATGATGATGTTAAAAGGTCAGGTCACGTGACACTATTGAGACCTTTCATACAGATTAGTTTATAGCACCGATGTCTTTATCCATGTTTTACTTTTTATTTTAAAATCTTTACGAAGTCTTAAATAAAATAATTTTGATTTAATTCGTTTATTATAAAGTAAGTTTTCGAAATCATTAGTATGCAAAAATACACTTACTATCCAGTCATTTTGTTGCACAACGATTTTGTGTTCACCAGGTCAAACGAACACAACAATCGATGGATTTAAACATAAGGATGTAATATTTTCCCTGCTTTTTATGTGTCTAAACATTTTTGGAAAATAATTTTTTTTTAATTAAAAATAACTTAAGAAATAAACAATGACTTAAAAGTATGTGGGAAAAAACCAACCATACCAATGGATAGCGGGAACAGCGATCAGCTGGGGGTGTGATTGTCATTTTTTTAGAATATTTTTTTTTGCTTGAACAACAGCAAAACATGGCGGAATACAAGGGAAGCTATCTGGCATACATCACGAGTAAAGCCGTATTTTTACGAGTTATTTCCCTTTGCTCAATCTAACAGGTCTCAACATATCGGCTGAGTGTGGAAAGGGGGGGGGAGAGACTTCTGAAGAGGGAGAGAGGGCAAATGACTGAATCCGCGAGTGGCCACGAATTCAGGTCGTCGTGAATCACAATTCTTTGTTTTTTTATAAAAAGTAAAAATTTTCTTTAAATGGCCTGGAACCATTGCCAGTTTTTGAATGTTTAGGGAAAGTAACCACCTGTAATAGATTTAGTGAATAAAAAAGTAACCACCTGTAATAGATTTAGCGAATGAGAGTAACAACCTGAAATAGATTTAGTGAAGGGTAAAGTAACCACCTGTAATATTTAGTGAATGAAAGTAACTACCTGTAATACAGATTTAGTGAATGAAAGTAATCTACCTGGTAATAGATTTAATGAATGAGAGTAACAACCTGAAATAGATTTAGCGGAATGAAAGTAACTACCTGTAATATTTAGTGAATGAAAGTCACCACCTGTATTAGATTTAGTGAATGAAAGTAACTAACTGTAATAGATTTAGTGAATAAAAGTAACTACCTGTAATAGATTTAGTGAATGAGTAGTAATAACCTTGGAAATAGATTTGGTGAATGAAAGGTAACCACCTGTAATATTTAGTGAATGAAAGTAACTACCTGTAATAGATTTAGTGAATGAAAGTAACTACCTGTAATAGATTTAGTGAATAAAAGTAACTACCTGTAATAGATTTAGTGAATGAGAGTAACTACCTGTAATAGATTTAGTGAATGAATATAACTACCTGTAATAGATTTAGTGAATGAAAGTAACTACCTGTTATAGATTTAGTGAATGAATATAACTACCTGTAATAGATTTAGTGAATGAATATAACTACCTGTAATAGATTTAGTGAATGAAAGTAACTTCCTGTAATAGATTTAGTGAGTGAAAGTAACTACCTGTAATAGATTTAGTGAATGAATATAACTACCTGTAATAGATTTAGTGAATGAAAGTAACTACCTGTAATAGATTTAGTGAATGAATATAACTACCTGTAATAGATTTAGTGAATGAATATAACTACCTGTAATAGATTTAGTGAATGAAAGTATCTACCTGTAATAGATTTAGTGAATGAAAGTAACTACCTGTAATAGATTTAGGGCATGAAAGTAATTCACTTGTGATTCTAAGACCAAAAAAAAGAAACTATATAAAGGGATCAACAGCAGAAAACTCAACTTTATAGAGACGCATTCGGCCAACCCGCTGTATATTCTGCACGTAAAATGTTATTTAAATACTAAATGACTTTTTTCTTTCGCAGGTTGGACGAACTCTTTAAACATTAATGAAGGCGCCAGAGTAAAAAAAAAAAATAATATAATATTAAATTAAGTAAATATTAAATTAAGAAAGACAGTACCATCAAAATCTTGCTATAAAATTTATAATGTTGATTTTTTACTCACCCAATAAATATAATACATAAAGATATGAGAACAGAATAAAATAAATGTGTTTTATAATATCGGGATATAAACAAACCGACAGAAAGACGGGTTGATCTGCCTTTTACAATAATGGGATGTAAACAAACCGACAGACAGAAGGACAAATAGGTGTGTTCAGGGGCGGATTTGGGGGGCGAGGGGCATGCCTCCCCCCCTCCCGGTTACCGCAAGTTTAGGTGATACATCATTAAATTATCGAAATATTTTTTGTTCTAAGACCAATTTTTAACAATGAAAACAGTTTTGCCCCCCCCCCCCCCATCAAAGTTTTCTAGATCCGCATTTGGGTGTGTTTGGGGTCAGTTGTATAGATTTAAATTGATGTATCTATATTAATATTCAGTAAAACACTTACATTTCAACCAATGAAATTTTTTGGCAGTAGAATTTGTTTTTGCTGATTTTGACCTCGTAATGGTTTAGTCAGTGTTCATTTTGTGGTTTCATTCTGTTGATTAGGTTTATTTTCTAGATCGATTTGGATCCACTAAAATAAAACAACAGCCGGACATTCACTCGCAGACCCGGACATTCACTCACAGACCGGGCAATGACATCTAGTGATACCAATCAATACTCTCTGTCAAAACAAGAGATTGTGGAAGATGATTGATATTGAATAAATGACTGAAGGTCATTCCCATTTTTTTGTGTAAAGAGGCTGAATAAATACGTTAACATGGACACACACACTCTTACACGTTTACATGGACACATACACTCTTACATGTTTACATAGACACACACACTCGTACACGTTTACATGGACACATACACTCTTACACGTTTACATGGACACACACACTCTTACACGTTTACACGGACGGACACACACACACTTACATGTTTACATGGACACACACACTCTGACACGTTTACGCGGACACACACACTGTTACATGTTTACACGGACATACACACACACTTACACGTTTACATAGACACATACACACTCTTACACGTTTACATGGACACACACTATTACACGTTTACATGGACACATTACAATCTTACACACCTATACAGAAGCAACACTTCCCCAAATCAATCCTACATAAATGTATCAGGGGCGGATCTATGCTGCAGTTAGGTGGGTACTGTGTGACTCCCAGCAGTTAGGTGGATACTGTGTGACACCCAGCAGTTAGGTGGGTACTGTGTGACTCCCAGCAGTTAGGTGGGTACTGTGTGACTCCCAGCAGTTAGGTGGGTACTGTGTGACTCCCAGCAGTTAGGTGGGTACTGTGTGACTCCCAGCAGTTAGGTGGGTACTGTGTGACTCCCAGCACTTACGTGGGTACTGTGTGACTCCCAGCAGTTAGGTGGGTACTGTGTGACTCCCAGCAGTTAGGTGGGTACTGTGTGACTCACAGCAGTTAGGTGGGTACTGTGTGACTCCCAGCACTTAGGTGGGTACTGTGTGACTCCCAGCAGTTAGGTGGGTACCGTGTGACTCCCAGCAGTTAGGTGGGTACCGTGTGACTCCCAGCAGTTAGGTGGGTACCGTGTGACTCCCAGCAGTTAGGTGGGTACCGTGTGACTCCCAGCAGTTAGGGTGGGTACCGTGTGACTCCCAGCAGTTAGGTGGGTACCGTGTGACTCCCAGCAGTTAGGTGGGTACCGTGTGACTCCCAGCAGTTAGGTGGGTACCGTGTGACTCCCAGCAGTTAGGTGGGTACCGTGTGACTCCCAGCAGTTAGGTGGGTACCGTGTGACTCCCAGCAGTTAGGTGGGTACTGTGTGACTCCCAGCAGTTAGGTGGGTACTGTGTGACTCCCAGCAGTTAGGTGGGTATCGTGCGACTCCCAATGAGTTACTTTTGAATTATTTCACTACTTCCGGTCACTGTTATAAATGGACTACGGTGCTGCTTTATAAAGTATTTATTTACAATATAAAGCCCAAGTGCAGGCTCTCATGTACCCCATGACTAGGTCGACGCCCCTGGCGTTAAAAACTAAAGTCACGTGTCCATTTGTAGATTGTGTGCGTGGTGGATCGTGTGACCAGGACTTTGGGGCTCTAAGTGAGGATCGAACCAGGGACTTAAACGTCGATAGTGGAGCGCATACACTGTACAATAGGGTTATGACTTTTTTGTAACCTCATATTTACATGGCAAGAAAAGGTGACTTTTAATGAGTGTATTATGACACAAATAACCTTTTCTGAAAATATTTGAAAAACCTTCCCCACCAAACCATAAAACGAATATTATATATTAATATATATAACACAACACTGTAATGGAAAGTTACATAAGAACAACAAGTGCAGTGCATGTAAGCATGAGTATAGAGATGTCCAAAATATGAAATGATAATAAAGGACAGCATAGGAAACATAAATTAAGTTTTACGCTTCATCATTAGTGAGAATAAAACAGTTAATAGTGTCTTTGAAGTCTCACAACGTGGAACAATATCTTGCATTATTTGTATAGCTCTTTCTGCATAGCAGTTACTTCGTTCTATACCAGGTATTGCTTAATCTTCACAGACCCAGTGCCCCAAGAAGCATCTTTCTGCTTCTGTGTATTTATGCAAAGCAGGTGCTAAAATCTCTTTTCCTATTTTCCAGTCCCTTTGATCTGAAAACCATACTTCAGACCATGCATGTCCTCGCTATGAAAGTACACACAAGTTAAAATTTCTCGTTTCTTTTTTCCGGAATGCCAGAAGTGCTAGTATTGCACTTGAATTCCAATGAGCATTACTTAAAGCCGTCAGTCTCTGGAAGTGAATTACTGGAAAGGTTTTATTTCATTCGTTATAGTGAAATACTTGCGTCAAATGATGTAAGAACTTCATGTCGTCTTTCCATCCTTTGTTTTCTCTACATGATTTCTGAACTACTATCTTGAGAATCAAGTGACTCTTTAAGTGACTCGTAATTTGCGCTAATTTCAGCAACAAATGGATATGAAATGTTTGGATTAGACGTTTCCCTGCCGACAACAGAATCCATAGCATGCTTGAGTACTAGGCCTAAAACATGAAGCTGGCAGCCTATGTACTGAGGGATTTGTCCACTGTTCTGTTGACAGTAATTTTGCAGCTTGCGTACCACACCATTTTTGCTGCCAGAATTTGTATTCCTTGTATCGCAAATAATTACGTACGTATTTAGCTAGAACAACCCTATTCGCTGTAAATATTGTCTCTGCTTTTCCATTTGTCAGAGTCAATACGGCTAATCGAATTTTTTTATCAACGTTTTTCAGTAAAACAACTTGTTTTTCTCCTTCTATTCTTTTTCTGTCAAAATGTATGCACCATTCAAAATTTTGTAAGCTGTTTTTAAACTGCAACTTCATCAATTCTGCTTCTTTATAGGTTGCCTTATACACTCCTGACTGCGAAGGAGCTTCAATATTGGTAGAGTGTTCGCTTAATATTTTTAATACTTTACAAGCTTTATTTGTTGACAAATTTGCTTTCCTACAAAATTAATTTCAAGCAGACGATTACAGTTGAATAAAATTGAAATAGAAGAATACTATATTCCCAAATCAACCAAGCAGACTTTCCAAATTCCAAGCAGACCACTCGTGACAATTACCAAACCAAGGTATCATAAGATTTGACCATTTTTGGTAAAGTTGCAGTAGACGCATAATACATTAAAACAGAGCACTTTAAATTTAAAATAAACTTTTTTTTTATTTTGTTTGAGACATGGAGGTAAAAAATACCCTATAAAATTCCTGGATGTAATTAGTGTAATTAAATATTTGTTAATGCGCAATCCATCAAAGAAGTAATTTTATTGAAAAAAGCTTCTTATATGTAAACACAAGATGGCGTTGGTGGGGAAGGTTTTTTTGAGTGAAAAATAAATGAATATTTTTTTCATATTTTGTTCACAATTGTTCATTTAAAAATGCCATGTAAAATAAGATTCTGAAAAAAAATGAAAAAAGTACTAACCCTACTGTACAACCATCTAACTACTGGTTATTTCATACGCTTTCCTGTCACCTGGTGGTCATTTTTGACGTGGTACCCCGACGTGTTCTTGTTATGGTCAGTGGCTAGCGTCATTGTCTTATGCTGTACATCAGTGGTCCCCAACCCCCCGGGCCGTGGACCGGTATGGGTCCTTGGAACGAATGTTACTGGGCCGCCAAAGAAACATTCACTTATTCCTTTTCTGTTTATTTATCTCGTGATTGTGGCGACTTATTCCTTTTCTGTTTATTTATGTCGTGATTGTGGCGACTTATTCCTTTTCTGTTTATTTATGTCGTGATTGTGGCGACTTTATTCTTCGTTTGTTTACGCGTCGTGATTGTGGCGACTTATTCCTTTTCTGTTTATTTATGTCGTGATTGTGGCGACTTATTCCTTTTCTGTTTATTTATGTCGTGATTGTGGCGACTTATTCCTTTTCTGTTTATTTATGTCGTGATTGTGGCGACTTATTCCTTTCTGTTTATTTGGTGTCGTGATTGTGGCGACTTATTCCTTTTCTGTTTATTTATCTCGTGATTGTATGACTTATTCCTTTGGTCTTTTCGCTATTTATGTCGTGATTGTGTATAGAATTATGCCTTTCTGTTTATTTAGTGTCGTGATTGTGGCGACTTATTCCTTTCTGTTTATTTATGTCGTGATTGTGGCGACTTATTCCTTTCTGTTTATTTATGTCGTGATTGTGGCGACTTATTCCTTTTCTGTTTATTTATGTCGTGATTGTGGCGACTCTATTCTCTTCTGCTTCTATTTATGTCGTGATTGTGGCGACTCATTCCCTTTTCTGTTTATTTATGTCGTGATTGTGGCGACTTCATTCTTTCGTTTATTTATGTCGCAATGTGTTGACTTATTCCTTTTCTGTTTATTTTTGTCGTGATTGTGGCGACTTATTCCTTTTCTGCTTCATTTACGTCGTGACGGTATACTATCTTCTTTTCTGTTTATTTATGTCGTGATTGTGGCGACTTATTCCTTTTCTGTTTATTTATGTCGTGATTGTGGCGACTTATTCCTTTTCTGTTTATTTATCTCGTGATTGTGGCGACTTATTCCTTTTCTGTTTATTTATCTCGTGATTGTGGCGACTTATTCTTTCTGTTTATTTATGTCGTGATTGTGGCGACTTATTCCTTTTCTGATTATTTATGGTCAGGGATTGTGATAATTTGTCTTTTCTTGATTATTTATGTCGTGATTGTGGCGCATTTCGCCTCCTTTTCTGTTTATTTATGTCGTGATTGTATGACTTATTCCTTCTGTTTATTTATGCTCGTGATTGTGGCGACTTTATTCTTTCTGTTTATTTATGTCGATTGTGCGACTATTCCTTTTCTGTTTATTTATGTCGTGATTGTGGCGACTTATTCCTTTTCTCTGTTTATTTATGTCGTGATTGTGGCGACTTATTCCTTTTCTGTTTATTTAATGTTTCACGTGGCGACTTATTCCTTTTCTGTTTATTTATGTCGTGATTGTGGCGACTTATTCCCTTTCTGTTTACTATTCCGGTGATTTAAAGATTTATCTTTCTGTTTATTTATCTCGTGATTGTGGCGACTTATTCCTTTTCTGTTTATTTATGTCGTGATTGTATGACTCTTATTCCTTTTCTGTTTATTTATGTCGTGATTGTGGCGACTTATTCTTTTCTGTTTATTTTTGTCGCATTGTGTGTGCGACTTATTCTTTCGCTTTATTTATGTCGTGATTGTGGCGACTATTCCTTTTCTCGCTTATTTATGTCGTGATTGTGGCGATCATCTTCTTCGTTTCATTTATGTCGTGATTGTGGCGACTTATTCCTTTTCTCTGTTTATTTATCTCGTGATTGTGGCGACTTATTCCTTTTCTGTTTATTTATGTCGTGATTGTGGCGACTTATTCCTTTTCTGTTTATTTATGTCGTGATTGTGGCGACTTATTCCTTTTCTGTTTATTTATGTCGTGATTGTGGCGACTTATTCCTTTTCTGTTTATTTATGTCGTGATTGTGGCGACTTATTCCTTTTCTGTTTATTTATGCCGGATTGTTGCCGTCGTTCTTCCTGTTTATTTATTCTCGTGATTGTGGCGACTTATTCCCTTTTCTGTTTATTTATCTCGTGATTGTGGCGACTTATTCCCTTTTCTGTTTATTTATCTCGTAGATTGTGGCGACTTATGGCTTTCTGTTTATTTATGTCGTGATTGTGGCGACTTATTCCTTTTCTTGTTTATTTATGTCCGTGATTGTGGCGACTTATTCCTTTTCTGTTTATTTATGTCGTGATTGTGGCGACTTATCTTTTCGTTTTATTTGTCGTGATTGTGGCGACTTATTCCTTTTCTGTTTATTTTTGTCGTGATTGCATGACTTATTCTCTGTTTATTTATCTCGTGATTGTGGCGACTTATTCCTTCTGTTTATTTATCTCGTGATTGGGGCGTGACTTATTCCTTTTCTGTTTATTTATCCGTGATTGTGGCGACTTGATTCTTTCTGTTCATTTATCTCGCGGATTGTACGACTGTTCTCTTTCTGTTCATTTATCTCGTGATTGTATGACTTATTCCTTTTCTGTTCATTTATCTCATTTTTGTATGACTTTGTCTTTTCTGTTCATTTATCTCGTGATTGTGCTTAATTTGGCTCCTTTTCTGTTTATTTATCTCGTGATTGTGGCGACTTATCATTCGTTTATTCATCTCGTGATTGTGGCGACTTATTCCTTTTCATTTATTTATCTCGTGATTGTGGCGACTTATTCCCTTTTCTGTTTATTTATCTCGTGATTGTGGCGACTTATCCCTTTTCTGTTCATTTTTGTCGTGATTGTGGCGACTTATTCCTTTCGTTTATTTTTGTCGTGATTGTATGACTCATTCCTTTCTGTTTATTTATGTGGTGATTGTGGCGACTTATTCCTTTTCTGTTTATTTATGTCGTGATTGTGGCGACTTATTCCTTTTCTTTTAGCTCATTTATGTCGTGATTGTGGCGACTTATTCCTTTTCAGTTTATTTATCTCGTGATTGTCGCGACTTATTCCTTTTCTGTTTATTTATGTCGTGATTGTGGCGACTTATTCCTTTTCTGATTATTTATGTCGTGATTGTGGCGACTTATTCCTTTTCTGTTTATTTATGTCGTGATTGTGGCGACTTATTCCTTTTCTGTTTATTTATCTCGTGATTGTGGCGACTTATTCCTTTTCTGTTTATTTATCTCGTGATTGTGGCGACTTATTCCTTTTCTGTTTATTTATGTCGTGATTGTATGACTTATTCCTTTTCTGTTTATTTATGTCGTGATTGTGGCGACTTATTCCCTTTTCGCTACTATGCCTGATTGTATGACTTATTCCTTTTCTGTTTAGTTTACGTCGTGATTGTATGACTTATTCCTTTTCTGTTTATTTATGTCGTGATTGTGGCGACTTATTCCTTTTCTGTTTATTTTTGTCGTGATTGTGGCGACTTATTCCTTTTCTGTTTATTTATCTCGTGATTGTGGCGACTTATTCCTTTTCTGTTTATTTATGTGATTGTGGCGACTTGTCTTCTTCTGTTTATTTATCTCGTGATTGTGGCGACTCTATTCCTTTTCTCTGTTTATTTATCTCGTGATTGTGGCGACTTATTCCTTTTCTGTTTATTTATGCCGTGATTGTGGCGACTTATTCCTTTTCTGTTTATTTATCTCGTGATTGTGGCGACTTATTCCTTTTCTGTTTATTTATCTCAGGATTGTGGCGACTTATCTCCTTTCTGTTTATTTATCTCGTGATTGTGGCGACTTATTCCTTTTTCTGTTTATTTATCTCGTGATTGTGGCGACTTATTCCTTTCTGTTTAGTTTATCTCGTGATTGTGGGCGACTTATTCCTTTTCTGTTTATTTATGTCGTGATTGTGGCGACTTATTCCTTTTCTGTTTATTGGTGCTCATATCAAGCACTTATCTCCTTTTCTGTTTATTTATCTCGTGACTGTGGTGACTTATTCCTTTTCTGTTTATTTATCTCGTGATTGTGGCGACTTTATCCCTTTTCTGTTTATTTATCTCGTGATTGGGTGGCGACCTATTCCTTTTCTGTTTATTTATCTCGTGATTGTGGCGACTTATTCCTTTTCTGTTTATTTATCTCGTGATTGTGGCGACTTATTCCTTTTCTGTTTATTTATCTCGTGATTGTGGCGACTTATTCCTTTTCTGTTTATTTATGTCGTGATTGTGGCGACTTATTCCTTTTCTGTTTTTTTTTCTCGTGATTGTGGCGACTTTCGGTCTTTCTGTTTATTTATCTCGTGATTGTGGCGACTTATTCCTTTTCTGTTTATTTATCTCGTGATTGTGGCGACTTATTCCTTTTCTGTTTATTTATCTCGTGATTGTGGCGACTTATTCCTTTTCTGTTCATTTATTCGTGGATTAGTCGTGATTGTGGCGACTTATTCCTTTCTTGTTCTTTATCTGCGATTGTGGCGATTTATTTATCTCGTCGTGATTGTGGCGACTTATTCCTTTTCTGTTTATTTATCTCGTGATTGTGGCGACTTATTCCTTTTCTGTTTATTTATGTCGATTGTGGCGACTTATTCCTTTTCTGTTTATTTATGTCGTGATTGTGCTAATTTGTCCTTTTCTACTTATTTATGTCGTGATTGTGGCGACTTATTCCTTTTCTGTTTATTTATGTGTTTATTTATGTCGTGATTGTGGCGACTTATTCCTTTTCTGTTTATTTATGTCGTGATTGTGGCGACTTATTCCTTTTCTGTTTATTTATGTCGTGATTGCGGCGACTTATCTTTCTGTTTATTTATGTCGTGATTGTGGCGACTTATTCCTTTTCTGTTTATTTATGTCGTGATTGTGGCGACTTATTCCTTTTCTGTTTATTTATGTCGTGATTGTGGCGATCATTCTTTTCTTATATTATTTTATGTCGTGATTGTGGCGACCTATTCCTTTTCTGTTTATTTATCTCAATCGTGGCGACTTATTCTTTTCTGTTTATTTATCCTGATTAAAGTGGATTATTCCTTTTCTGTTTATTTATCTCGTGATTGTGGCGACTTATTCCTTTTCTGTTTATTTATCTCGTGATTGTGGCGACTTATTCCTTTTCTGTTTATTTATGTCGTAGATTGTGGCGACTCTATTCCTTTTCTGTTTATTTATCTCAGTGATTGTGGCGACTGTATTCCTTTTCTGTTTATTTATCTCGTGATTGTGGCGACTTATTCCTTTTCTGTTTATTTTATCTTTACATGATTGTGTAGCGACTTATTCCTTTTCTGTTTATTTATCTCGTGATTGTGGCGACTTATTCCTTTCTCGCCTATTTATCTCGTACTGCAAGACTATTCTTTTCTGTTTATTTATCTCTAATTGTAAGACTTATTCCTTTTCTGTTTATTTATCTCTGCATTGTGGCGACTTATTCCTTTTCTGTTTATTTATCTGTGATTGTGGCGACTTATTCCTTTTCTGTTTATTTATCTCGTGATTGTGGCGACTTATTCCTTTTCTGTTTATTTATCTCGTGATTGTGGCGACTTATTCCTTTTCTGTTTATTTATCTCGTGATTGTGGCGACTTATTCCTTTTCTGTTTATTTATGTCGTGATTGTGGCGACTTATTCCTTTTCTGTTTATTTATGTCGTGATTGTGGCGACTTATTCCTTTTCTGTTTATTTATCCGTGATTGTGCTAATTTATTCCTTCGCCATATTTATCTCGTGATTGTGGCGACTTATTCCTTTTCTGTTTATTTATCTCGTGATTGTATGACTTATTCCTTTTCTGTTTATTTATCTCGTGATTGTGGCGACTTATTCCTTTTCTGTTTATTTATGTCGTGATTGCGCAACTTATTTTCTGTTTATTTATCCGTGGATTGTGGCGACTTATGCTCTTCTGTTTATTTAGTGTCTTAAATGTGGCGACTTATTCCTTTTCTGTTTATTTATGTCTTGATTGTGGCGACTTATTCCTTTTTCTGTTTATTTATGTCGTGACTGTACAGAATTTATTCTTTTCTGTTTATTTATGTCGTGACTGTGGCGACTTATTCCTTTTCTGTTTATTTATCTCGAGACTGTGTATAATTGTCTTTCTTTCTGGTTTATTTATCTCGTGACTGTGGCGACTTATTCCTTTTCTGTTTATTTATCTCGTGACTGTATGACTTATTCCTTTTCTGTTTATTTATCTCGTGACTGTGGCGACTTATTCCTTTTCTGTTTATTTATCTCGTGACTGTGGCGATTATTCCTTTTCTGTGACTGTGGCGACTTATTCTTTTTCTGTTTATTTATCTCGTGACTGTGGCGACTTATTCTTTTTCTGTTTATTTATCTCGTGACTGTGGCGACTTATTCCTTTTCTGTTTATTTATCTCGTGACTGTGGCGACTTTTCCTTTATTTATCTGATTGACATCTTCATGTATAAGAATAATCGACAATCCACCCCCACCCCCTTTTCCAAATGAGCCGCAGTGAAAAAACCACGTCCGTGACGAGAAAAAAGGTTGGGGGGAACCACATGCTTTACACGTATAATGGGAGGGGTGATACAGTGGTAGTGACCCGTTGATCACGGACTAGACGCCGTGAAAAATTGTAGAGCCAGGTAGAAAAATTTAAATGCCAACTTTTAAATCTGTTCAACCCAACACAAAAAAAAAAAACAACTCATGAGATCTTTGAATAGAAAAGAATGAAATTGAACCTCGGTAATGGAGGAGTGGAGTTTTATGATTGGTCAACTTGCAATGTCTCAACTTGTTTGGGTTGCGAAAAAATGGTACAGGGTTACTGTAGTTTAAATAGATAAATTATAGATATCCGGTCCGACCAATAGAAACCATAAGTGAAGGTTATTATGACATACAGAATGACATAGATAACACGAGACACCTGTTTACAAAATTCTCTTCTTAAGAAAGTAATTACAAAAATTGTTTAGAGTTCTCCGGTGTACACATGTAGTCAATTAACATTTTTATTTCGAGGCTAGTCATTTCTAGAATCTAATCGAAAGGTCGACACAATAATATATTTTAACATTCAGACTGTTTCTATAGACTATCTGGACTTAACGGTCATTTGAATGGTCACTAGATTGAATCATTGCAAAGAAGTCATACAGAATGTTGGGTATATGAGATATAGGGTATATATCAGACGAGATAATTAGATAGAGAGACAGACAGATGGACAGATAGACAAACTTCCATGTGGCTTTAACTTACACTTCGGGAGGTGGGCATATATCAGACAAGATAATTAGATAGATAGATAGATAGATAGATAGATAGATAGATAGATAGATAGATAGATAGATAGATAGATAGATAGATAGATAGATAGATAGATAGATAGATAGATAGATAGATAGATAGATAGATAGATAGATAGATAGATAGATAGATAGATAGATAGATAGATAGATAGATAGATAGATAGATAGATAGATAGATAGATAGATAGATAGATAGATAGATATGCAGGCAGGCAGACAGACAGACAGACTTACTCTATGGGATTTGGAGATATAGCAGATGAGATAATAAGAAAGACAGACGGAGGGACAGACAGACAGACAGACAGACAGACAGACGAACGGACAGACAGACTTACAGGCGGCTGTAATTTTCACTTCAATAGCTGTCTTTGAAAGTTGCCAGTTCAGATGATTGTTCAAGACATTTATAATTGTGAGCTAAATGTCTATATTAGATGACAAGACAAATTCTGTCTACTGTCTCTACTCGATACTTTCTGTCGAGTCCTTACATCCCAAAATCACTATCACCAAGTATCACTATCACCAAGTATCAACTATCACCAAGTATCAAATAAGCACTAGTCACCAAGTAATCAACTAGTCACTCATTAAGGACGAAAGTAGGTGAAATGAAAAAAGTTTAAAATTGGGTGAGTGAGTAAGTTGATGAGTCAAAAAGTGTTGAGATCTTTCACGGCTACTTAAATTTACATGAAGGTCAAACAATGACAAAAACACACACACACACACACACACACACACACACATACACACACACGAATAGAGAACAAGAGAGACTTTAGAAAATTTAAAAAAAAAATAAAGTAATAATTGAAACCATTGTCAGAAACATAATCTAGATATCACATAAGAGAATATATCAAATAGAGCGATACAACAGATATATGTGGGTGGTAGAAATGTGAATAAACGAGAAGTAAATAACTCATAGATGTAACATATTAAGATATATAAATATATATATATATATATATATATATATATGCTTATGTGTGTGTTTGTGTGTATGTGTGTGGGTGTGTTTGTGTGTGTGTGCTTGTGTTTATGTGTGTGGGTGTGTTTGTGTGTGTGTGCTTGTGTTTATGTGTGTGGGTGTGTGTGGGGGTGTTTATGTGTGTGTTTATGTGTGGGTGGGTGTTTATGTGTGGCTGTGTGTTTATGTGTGTGTGTTTATGTGTGGGTGTGTGCTTTGGTTTATGTGTATGGGTGTGTGTGGGGGTGTTTATGTGTGTGTGTTTATGTGTGGGGTGTGTCTTTATGTGTGTGTGTGCTTTTGTTTATGTGTGTGGTAGTGTATGTGTGTTCATGTGTGTGTGTGGACCTTACAGATAATAAAGTTAATAAATTAAATGTGGGTGTCATGTAGTACTATGTACTAATTCAGAAAGTATTTCCATTTATGTACCCAGGACTCTATAAAATAAAGTCAAACAGTCAGAGAGATACATGGGAGACTCAGAGTAACAACATATTGTATGTTAAACAACATAAGTGGATATGATGCAGATGTACGACCAGTAAATGTCTGTAAACCATTTCCTTATTTACATTGTATTAGTTTTACATTTTTACATTTTTATTTTCTTAGTTCGTTCTAGTTTAGATTTTTTTTTCCCCAATATAAAAAAGAGACCTTTTGAATAAGACATGTGATGTCCATGAATTTGGTGGATTTAGGCGGTTTGAGTTATTTCTCGCAACAGGGTCAGAATATTGGACCAGAATCTCCTAATTGGGGATGGGGGAAGCATGTGTCTTGGGCCACACTCAAATACAAAAACATTACGTTTAGCAAAGAACATATAGGTTATTACAATTAAACAACACATCATGTTAAACCTAAGTCAAACCTGTTTGTGTGGTGTGTGGTATGTTTGTGTGGTGTGTGTGATGTGTGGTGTGTTTGTTTGCGGCATTTGTGTGTAGTGTGTTTGTATGTTGTGTGTTTGTGTGTTGTCTGTGGTGTGTTTATATGGTGTGTTTGTGTAGTGTGTGTAGTTTATTTGTGTGGTGTTTGTGTGTGGTGTGTTTGTGTGTTGTCTGTGGTGTGTGTGTGTGTGTGTGTGGTGTGTGTGTGTCAATACTTGTCATGATCCCGTACAGCAGATGCCGGATAGGATCCCTCAGATATTGGTCCCTACAGGGTTCAGCACATCGGAAACTTCCCTGGGCTCTTTGAAGTCCGTGTAAGGATGAGATGAAATCTCTTAGATCCTATAAATAACTAATGGGGCTGTTTTCATCCCCCACCGTAGCCAATAGTTCAATGGCCATTGTGGCATCAGGTGAGACATAGCGGAAACTTTCAACGTGATCTGAAATATCCATTGGTCCTCACCGGAGATCGAACCAGGTACCATCAGGCGGGTAAGAGATATTGAGTATGATTTATCTCTAAATTATGATAACTCTAGAAAACAAAATTCTATTTTTAAAACATGCACATGTTTACACACACACACACAAACACACACACACACACACACACATTAATATATATATATATCATTAAATGACAGACAGACAGATGGACATATAGATAGATAGATAGACAGATAGACAGACAGACAGACAGATAGATAGATAGATAGATAGATAGATAGATAGATAGATAGATAGATAGATAGATAGATAGATAGATAGATAGATAGATAGATTGTAACACAGTACCTTTTCAGAAGTTATTCTATTGAAGTAATGCTCAACCCCCCCCCCCCCCCCCATTTCATATAAATCCAACATTTCATCTAAAATTATTTTATTGGAAATATACATTCTACTGGCGACCAAAGGGGGATAATGTTGCTCTGTTGCATTCCAGATATTAACAGAGCCGGATATGCTGTAGGTCTAAATATAATGACCGACTGCCTGACATACCCTAATAATTGTGATGTTCATGACTTTATAAAGGTTGTTGTTGTTGTTGTTGTTGTTTATATTCATCATTACTAAATCTGACAATACAAGTATTTACTTCAGAGCGGATTAAATTATTCTTCATACCTAGAACAGACAACTAGGAGGCCGGATAATCGCGCATTGATGAGTGGAGATTGAATTGTATCTAATACATAATTGGCTAGCTTGGCTTACGTGTGTATAACTTCCGCGGCTGAAAATAGTCTCACTCAAGGGGAGTGAACTCTTGCTTGGCTAAAAATAGTCTTGGGAATTCCAAGTAGTGCGCAAATTATGTAAAGTTGTAAAGATGGTCAAAGGGATTCAACTCAATTATAAGGAGTCACTCGCCGGTCCGGGTACCGGGCCTTTGATCTAGTTGTATAATATGCAATCTTCAGAGGCGTAGCGACGGGTGGGCAGGGGGACATCATGCCCCGGGCGCTACTCACAAAGGTGGCGCAAAATGGTTATTGTACATGTAATACATGGGTTTCGAATGGGGGGAGGGGCGGTAAAAAGGTATTGTGCTCCGGGTGTGAGTTAAGCTCGCTAAGGCACACTGGCAATCTTACATATTTAGTGTATGGGCCCACACGTTTTCTTTGGTCCGGGGCCCATTTTTTTCTCTCGGCGACCCTACCGACTGATTTGTTTTTGTTTTGGTTTGGGACGGATGGCCGAGTGGTGTAGATACTCGACTGTCGACCTGAGAGTCATGGGTTCGATCCTCGATGAGAACCTTGGAATTTTTCCAGGTGTTATTTGGTCCTTAGTCGTCCCACAAGTCCACCCAGCTTTAAATGTGTCCCTGACTTAAGATGGGGAAGTAAAGGCGGTTGGGCGTTGTGCAACAACACAATCCCTTTATCTGCCGAGGTTATAGAAACTGACGAATTCTACACTTCATCTGCCCCGATGGCCCGTTAGGGCTAAGGGAACTTTACTTTACTTTACTTGCCAATGAAATGCCGCTATATGGTGAGAGAGGGTCTAAGGAAAAATACATTAAATTACTCAACGTAATGTAACCACTTTCATAAAGTAACAGTGCAAGTAAGTCACTAAAATTCTTCAAGTAACAGAGTAAAACCTGTAACAACACAGCTCAAAGGAGTAAGGGTTAGTCGAGTTACTGTACTCCAGGAAGCCATATAAATTGAACCAATAACGGCAATGTAATAATGGTATTAACTGGCGAAGGCCAGACACAAATATTACACCCAATAAGTAACAAATAGTGCTAGGGTGGCTGAGTTTGGCTTTGTTAGCGCTTGGAACTTTATGCTGCGGCTCAATCTGCATCCTGTGGGCTACGGGCTCGACTTTCGGTGTGTCCAGTAAGCTACCTAATATCTCCGTAGTGCCTCCATGGCCGATGCACTATCGGCTATGGTGGGGGGGTGAATGAAGGGCATCACTGTAAACCCGTCCCATTAGTGGTTCATAGGATCTAAAGAGATTTAATCTCATCCTTACAGGGACTTCACACACCAAACAGTATTACGCCAGTAACAAATTAATACGAAAAACATTTATAGTATGCGACATAACATATAACAAAATTAAGACAAAAACAGAACTTAACCAAGAATAAACATTATATAACAAATAACGGTAATATACAACATAAATAATACTCCGATAACAGAACATCACACTCAAAGCTACATTCAACTTATACATTTTGACTTACCTGTTAAACATTTGGAAATCTCAAATTCCAACTTGTCAAGAAAATAATTCAACTGTCAAAACTCTGAAACTCTGATTGGTCGAGTAGGGGGAAACTTACCTTTTATTTAATTTTACGTTGTTTGTCTCTCTCTCTCTCTCTCTCTCTCTCTCTCTCTCTCTCTCTCTCTCTCTCTCTCTCTCTCTCTCTCTCTCTCTCTCTCTCTCTCTCTCTCTCACTTTCTCTCTCTCCTGTCCAGAGATTTAACAACCTCTGTGGTCACTCACAAAAAAAACATTTCCCTTTTTTTCCCACGTTCAAAGTTTTGCTGAGGGGAGAGGCGGTGTTGGTGGGTGGGTATTTTTGTTTCTCCTCCTCCTCCTCCTCCCCGTGTGTTCGGCCTCTCGTCGTCTCCTGTGATGGCATTAATTGCTGGGTAAATGACCCACTTAGTCCTCTTTGGTTCCGGTCACTAAAATACTGACATCAAAAGTGACGTCACAGGTGCCAACACTCCTGTAATGTCAGTGTTTATACGCCTAGGGTGTGGTGGGGTACGAGAGAGGGGGAGAGGCGGATTATGTCAAATTATTTGATTTGTAATGACAGGTGAAACTTCAAAAAAAAAAAACAAGAACTTTGGAAGAATTCGACAATGACCTACTTTTGAAATGTCCAAAAAATTTAATTATTCGATATTACTGTGAATAACTGACCCGTCCTATAGAACTGACATGGTACTATGATATGTGCAATTGTTATCACCCTCCACTAGTATGTTCAAATTGTTTTACTTATCTTTCCAAAATGCATCCTACAATTTTTGAGAATAAATTTGTGTTAAATAGAAACAAAAAAATAAAACACAAAAAAGATCTTTTTTTACAACAAATTGATTTTACACAAAAAAGATCTTTTTTACACAAATTGATTTTACATAAAAAAGATCTTTTTACAGTTGATTTTTCTTCTACAATTATGATGGAAAGAAAAATTCAAAAAAGCAAAAATAACAGAGTCCATCACCCAATCTCATATACTGATTGATTTCACCAGAAGTTTCTTATCACTGATTGATTTCACCAGAAGTCTCATATACTGATTGATTTCACCAGAAGTCTCATATACTGATTGATTTCACCAGAAGTCTCACATACTGATTGATTTCACCAGAAGTCTCACATACTGATTGATTTCACCAGAAGTCTCATATACTGATTGATTTCACCAGAAGTCTCATATACTGATTGATTTCACCAGAAGTCTCATA